>JASAMV010008374.1:0-45223 GCA_030248065.1 Rhynchonema sp. JSB1_4
CGGCTGTTCAGGAGGTACCTAGACGACTGGTACCTACCTACAACGCGTCATCCAAATGGCATGGCAACTGCAAAACGTCCAACAGTTTCCACCTGGTAGCAACGGTGACCACCTGGTAGCAACACCTTACCACCTGGTAACATCACGCAATCCTCACGTTACTACCTGGTAACAACGCGTTATCCACATGGCATGTCAACAGCAAAACGTCCAACAGTTATCATCTGGTAGACACACGTTACCACTTGGTAGCAACACGTGACCACCTGGTAGCAACACGTTACCACCTGGTAACATCACGCGTCCTCCAGTTACTACCTGATAACAACGCGCTATCCACCAGGTAAAACCCACAGTTCTCTATGTACCTAAAAGTGACACAATGTTACCACCTGGTAACAACATGCTGCCCTCAAGTTGCCACCCGGTAGCAAACCGTTACCACCTTGTAAGAATTGCCTGGTACCACCTGGAAACAACGTGTTATCCACATGGTATGTCAACAGCAAAACGTACAACAGTTACCACCTGGTAGACACACGTTACCACCAGGTGGCAACACGTTACCACCTGGTAACATCATGCGGTCCTCAAGTTACTACCTGGTAAGAACGCGTTGCCACCTGGTAACAACCCGCGACCACCTGGTCACAGAATATAGTCCTAAACTCACCACCTGGATGGAGCTCATAGCAAGTTATCAAGTAATTTAACCAAATAGTATAGCAACAGCAAAGCATCCAATAGTTACCAACTGGTAGCAACACGTTACCACCTGGTAACATCATGTGGTCCTCAAGTTACTACCTGGTAACAACGAGAACCCGTTGCCATCTAATCATAGAATATGGTTCAAAGGTAATCACCGGGTAAGAGCCTATACAGTAGACATCATATTGCCCCCGATAACAACATATAGTCGTTATGTGGCTAGAAATTACCACCTGGGACAGCGGACTGCGACCACCTGGTAACAGCGCGTTATCCACCAGGTGACACCCACATAGTCTTCTAGGTACCTCCTAGAACCTCACACCCTGTTACCACCTGGTAACGACATGCTGCCCTCAAGTTTCTACCCGGTAACGAACCATTGCCACCTAGTGACAACAGCTTATTACCATCTGGATACAACGCGTTACCCAAATGGTATGGCAACAGCAAAACAGTTACCACTTGGTAGCAACACGTTTCCACCTGGTAACATCACATAGGCCTCAAAATAACGCATTGCCACCTGGCAGTAGTAACCCGAGGCTATCTGGTCACACACTATAGCTCTGAAGTTACCACCTGGGCAGAGGATATAGCATGCAACTGCATGCTAATGCAAGGTTGTAACGGTTGTCCGGTCGTAATATGACGTTACCAGTTGGCAAGAATATAGTCCACAGATACCGGGTAAAACCATACAGTCCCCAAGGTACCTCCCTGTTACTACCAGGTGACAACATGCTGTCCTCAAGGTTGCCACCCGGTAGCAAACCATTACCACCTGGTAACAACAGCCTCTTACCGCCTGGATACAACGCGTTATCCAAATGGTATGGCAACTGCAAAACGTCCAACAGTTTCCACTTGGTAGCAACACGTGACCACCTGGTAGCAACACGTGACCACCTGGTAGCAACACGTGACCACCTGGTAGCAACACGTGACCACCTGGTAGCAACGCGTGACCGACCACCTGGTAGCAACACGTGACCACCTGGTAGCAACACGTGACCACCTGGTAGCAACACGTGACCGCCTGGTAGCAACACGTGACCACCTGGTGGCAACACGTGACCACCTGGTAGCAACACGTGACCACCTGGTAGCAACAGGTGACCACCTGGTAGCAACGCGTGACCACCTGGTAGCAACACGTGACCACCTTGTAGCAACACGTGACCACCTGGTAGCAACACGTGACCACCTGGTAGCAACGCGTGACCACCTGGTAGCAACACGTGACCACCTGGTAGCAACACGTGACCACCTGGTAGCAACACGTGACCACCTGGTAGCAACACGTGACCACCTGGTAGCAACACGTGACCACCTGGTAGCAACACGTGACCACCTGGTAGCAACACGTGACCACCTGGTAGCAACACGTGACCACCTGGTAGCAACGCGCGACCACCTGGTAGCAACACGTGACCACCTGGTAGCAACACGTGACCACCTGGTAGCAACACGTGACCACCTGGTAGCAACACGTGACCACCTGGTAGCAACGCGTGACCACCTGGTAGCAACACGTGACCACCTGGTAGCAACACGCGACCACCTGGTAGCAACACGTGACCACCTGGTAGCAACACGTGACCACCTGGTAGCAACACGTGACCACCTGGTAGCAACACGTGACCACCTGGTAGTAACACGTGACCACCTGGTAGCAACACGTGACCACCTGGTAGCAACACGTGACCACCTGGTAGCAACACGTGACCACCTGGTAGCAACACGTGACCACCTGGTAGCAACAGGTGACCACCTGGTAGCAACGCGTGACCACCTGGTAGCAACACGTGACCACCTGGTAGCAACGCGTGACCACCTGGTAGCAACGCGTGACCACCTGGTAGCAACACGTGACCACCTGGTAGCAACACGTGACCACCTGGTAGCAACACGTGACCACCTGGTAGCAACACGTGACCACCTGGTAGCAACACGTGACCACCTGGTAGCAACACGTGACCACCTGGTAGCAACGCGTGACCACCTGGTAGCAACGCGTGACGAGCTGGTAGCAACACGTTACCACCTGGTAACATCACGCAGTCCCCAAGTTACTACCTGGTAACAACGAGTTATCCACCAGGTAACACCCACAGTCCTCTATCTACCTCCTAGTTGCACAATGTTATCGCCGTGGTACCTTGCACGCTATATCCTCTGCCCAGGTGGTAACTTTAGAGCTATAGTCTGTGACCAGATAGCCACGAGTTACTACTTGCCAGGTGGCAACGCGTTGTTTTTTGAAAACCCAGGACCATGCGTATGTTAGCCACGTGGAAACGTGTTGCTACAAGGTGGGAGTGAGTCTGTTGAACATTTTCCTAGTTGACATACCACATTTTTGGATGACGCGTTGTATCCAGCATGTGGTAACAGGCTGGTTGCTTACCCAGGTTAATGGTTCCTGCTGCCGCGGTGGCATTCTTGAGGCCAGCATGTTGTTACCAGGTGGTAACAGGGTGTTACGAGGAGGAACCTAGAAGAGCTGGTACCTACCTACAAGCGCGCATCTTGTATCAACACGGGAATGGTATGGCAATTGCAAAGCGTCACCAAGAGTTTCCACCTGGTAGCAACCGTGACCACCTGGTAGCAACACCTTACCACCTGGTAACATCAGCGGAATCCTCACGTTACTACCTGGTAACAACGCGTTATTGCACATGGCATGTCAACAGCAAAACGTCCTACAGTTATCACCTGGTACACACACGTTACCACTTGGTAGCAACACGTTACCACCTGGTAACAATAGGCTGCTGCAGCCTGAAGATACAACGCGTCATCCAAATGGTATGTCAACAGCAGATGTATAATAGTTACCACCTGGTAGCAACGCGTGACCACCTGGTAGCAACACGTTACCACCTTGTAACATCACGCGTCCTCCAGTTACTACCTGGTAACAACGCGTTATCCACCAGGTAAAACCCACAGTCCTCTATGTACCTCCAAGTAACGCAATGTTGACCACCTGGTAACAACATGCTGCTGCCCTCAAGTTGCCACCCGGCAGCAAACCATTACCACCTTGCAAGAATTGCCTGGTACCACCTGGAAACAACGTGTTATCCACATGGTATGTCAACAGCAAGGCATCCAATAGTTACCAACTGGTAGCAACACGTCACCACCTGGTAACATCATGTGGTCCTCAGTTACTACCTGGTAACAACGAGAACGGCAAACTGTGGTGGAAGGCTGTGGATGTCACCTGGTGGATAACGCGCTGTTACCAGGTGGTCGCGGTCCGCTGTCCCCAGGTGGTAATGGCTAGCGACTGTATGTAGTTATCGGGGGCAATATGGGCTCATAGCCGCTGATTACCTTCGAACCATATTCTGTGACTAGACGGCAACGGGTTCTCGTTGTTACCAGGTATTTACTTGAGGACTACATGATGTTACCAGGTGGTAACGTGTTGCTACCGGGTGGTCACGTGTTGCTACCAGGGTGGTAACTGTTGGACACGTTTTGCTGTTGACATACCATTTTGTATGAGCGGGTTGTGATCCATGTGGTAACAGGCTGTTGTTACCAGGCTGTAATGGTTTGGTGCCGGGTGGCATTCTGCAGGCCAGCATGTTGTTACCAGGTGGTAACAGGCTGCCACCAGGAGGTACCTAAACGGACTGGTACCTACCTAAACCTGCGTCAACTAAATGGTATGGCAACTGCAAAACGTCCAACTGTTTCCACCAGGTAGCAAGGGTGACCACCTGGTAGCAACACGTTACTACCTGGTAACATCACGCAGTCCCCAAATTACTTACCTTTGAACAACGAGTTATCCACCAGGTAATATTGACCCACAGTCCTTTATCTAACTCCTCGTTGCACAATGTTATCACCTGGTAACAATGTATACTCCTCAAGTTGCCACCCGGTAGTAAACGATTACCACCTTGTAAAAATAGCCTGCTACAGCCTGGAACAACGCGTTATCCAAATGGCACGGCAACAGCAGATGTATAATAGTTACCACCTGGTAGCAACGCGTGACCACTTGGAAACAACGCGTTATCCAAATTTTTCACGGCAACAGCAGATGTATAATAGTTACCACCTGGTAGCAACGTCTGACCACCTGGTAGCAGCCTGTTACCACCTGGTAACATCACGCTGTGCCTCAAGTTACTACCTGGTAACAACGAGTTTATCCACCACGGTAACACCCACCATCCTTATCTATCTACCTCCTCGTTGCACAATGTTATCGCCTGGTACCTTGTACGCTATATCCTCTGCCCAGGTGGTAACTTTAGAGCTATAGTCTGTGACCGATAGCCACGAGTTACTACTGCCAGGTCACAACGCTGACTTCTTTTGAGGACTATGTGATGTTACCACGTGGAAACGTGTTTGCTACCAGGTGGTAACTGTTGGGAGACGTTTTGCTGTTGACATACCATTTGGATGACGCGTTGTATCCATGTGCCGTAGCAGGCTGTTGTTACCAGGCTGTAATGTGGTTTGCTGCCGGGTGGCATTCTTGAGGCCGGCATGTTGTTCCCAGGTGGTAACAGGCTGTTACCAGGAGGTGCCTAGAAGACTGGTACCTACCTACAACGCGTCATCCAAATGGTATGGTAATTGCAAAGCGTCCAGACAGTTTCCACCTGGTAGCAACGGTGACACCTGGTAGCAACACCTTACCACCTGGTAACATCACGACAATCCTCACGTTACTACCTGGTAACAGCGCGTTTTCCACACTGGCATGTCAACAGCAAAACGTCCAACAGTTATCACCTGGTAGACACACGTTTCCGCTTTGATAGCAACGCGTTCCACCTGGTAACGATAGCCTGCTGCAGCCTGGACACAACGCGTTATCCAAATGGTACGTCAACAGCAGATGTATAATAGTTACCACCTGGTAGCAACGCGTGACCACCTGGCAGCAACACGTTACCACCTGGTAACATCACGCGTCCTCCAGTTACTACCTGGTAACAACCCTTTATCCACCAGGTAAAACCAACAGTCCTCTATGCACCTCCAAGTAACACAATGTTTCCACCTGGTAACAACATGCTGCTGCCCTCAAGTTGCCTCCCGGTAGCAAACCATTACCAACCCCTTGCGGAGTTTCTACCTTTTTTTTTTCTCGTACCACCTGGAAACAACATGTTTATCCCCATCGTCTGTATAACAAAAAACCGGGCAAGAAGTGAGCATCCACATCCTGTTACGCGACTGGTAGGACAACGGTTCTTCCTGGTAACGTAGCAGCCAGTCCCCCAAGTTACTACCTTTTAACAACGAGTTATCCACCAGGTAAGACCCACAGTCCTTTATCTAACTCCTCGTTGCACAATGTTATCACCTGGTAACAATGTGCTGCCCTCAAGTTGCCACCCGGTAGTAAACGATTACCACCTTGTAAAAATAGCCTGCTACAGCCTGGAACAACGCGTTATCCAAATGGCACGGCAACAGCAGATGTATAATAGTTACCACCTGGTAGCAACGCGTGACCACTTGGAAACAACGCGTTATCCAAATTTTCACGGCAACAGCAGATGTATAATAGTTACCACCTGGTAGCAACGCGTGACCACCTGGTAGCAACACGTTACCACCTTGTAACATCACGCGTCCTCCAGTTACTACCTGGTAACAACGCGTTATCCACCAGGTAAAACCCACAGTCCTCTATCTACCTCCTAGTTGTACAATGTTATCGCCTGGTACCTTGTACGCTATATCCTCTGCCCAGGTGGTAACTTTAGAGCTATAGTCTGTGACCAGATAGCCACGAGTTACTACTGCCAGGTGGCAACGCGTTGTTTTGAGGACTATGTGATGTTACCACGTGGAAACGTGTTGCTACCAGGTGGTAACTGTTGGACGTTTTGCTGTTGACATACCATTTGGATGACGCGTTGTATCCATGTGGTAACAGGCTGTTGTTACCAGGCTGTAATGGTTTGCTGCCGGGTGGCATTCTTGAGGCCAGCATGTTGTTACCAGGTGGTAACAGGCTGTTACCAGGAGGTACCTAGAAGACTGGTACCTACCTACAACGCGTCATCCAAATGGTATGGTAATTGCAAAGCGTCCAACAGTTTCCACCTGGTAGCAACGGTGACCACCTGGTAGCAACACCTTACCACCTGGTAACATCACGCAATCCTCACGTTACTACCTGGTAACAACGCGTTATCCACATGGCATGTCAACAGCAAAACGTCCAACAGTTATCACCTGGTAGACACACGTTACCACTTGGTAGCAACACGTTACCACCTGGTAGCAACACGTGACCACCTGGTAGCAACACGTGACCACCTGGTAGCAACGCGTGACCACCTGGTAGCAACACGTGACCACCTGGTAGCAACACGCGACCACCTGGTAGCAACACGTGACCACCTGGTAGCAACACGTGACCACCTGGTAGCAACACGTGACCACCTGGTAGCAACACGTGACCACCTGGTAGCAACACGTGACCACCTGGTAGCAACACGTGACCACCTGGTAGTAACACGTGACCACCTGGTAGCAACACGTGACCACCTGGTAGCAACAGGTGACCACCTGGTAGCAACGCGTGACCACCTGGTAGCAACACGTGACCACCTGGTAGCAACGCGTGACCACCTGGTAGCAACGCGTGACCACCTGGTAGCAACACGTGACCACCTGGTAGCAACACGTGACCACCTGGTAGCAACACGTGACCACCTGGTAGCAACACGTGACCACCTGGTAGCAACACGTGACCACCTGGTAGCAACACGTGACCACCTGGTAGCAACACGTGACCACCTGGTAGCAACGCGTGACGACCTGGTAGCAACACGTTACCACCTGGTAACATCACGCAGTCCCCAAGTTACTACCTGGTAACAACGAGTTATCCACCAGGTAACACCCACAGTCCTCTATCTACCTCCTAGTTGCACAATGTTATCGCCTGGTACCTTGCACGCTATATCCTCTGCCCAGGTGGTAACTTTAGAGCTATAGTCTGTGACCAGATAGCCACGAGTTACTACTGCCAGGTGGCAACGCGTTGTTTTGAGGACTATGTGATGTTACCACGTGGAAACGTGTTGCTACCAGGTGGTAACTGTTGGACGTTTTGCTGTTGACATACCATTTGGATGACGCGTTGTATCCATGTGGTAACAGGCTGTTGTTACCAGGTTAATGGTTTGCTGCCGGGTGGCATTCTTGAGGCCAGCATGTTGTTACCAGGTGGTAACAGGCTGTTACCAGGAGGTACCTAGAAGACTGGTACCTACCTACAACGCGTCATCCAAATGGTATGGCAATTGCAAAGCGTCCAACAGTTTCCACCTGGTAGCAACGGTGACCACCTGGTAGCAACACCTTACCACCTGGTAACATCACGCAATCCTCACGTTACTACCTGGTAACAACGCGTTATCCACATGGCATGTCAACAGCAAAACGTCCAACAGTTATCACCTGGTAGACACACGTTACCACTTGGTAGCAACACGTTACCACCTGGTAACAATAGCCTGCTGCAGCCTGGACACAACGCGTTATCCAAATGGTACGTCAACAGCAGATGTATAATAGTTACCACCTGGTAGCAACGCGTGACCACCTGGTAGCAACACGTTACCACCTTGTAACATCACGCGTCCTCCAGTTACTACCTGGTAACAACGCGTTATCCACCAGGTAAAACCCACAGTCCTCTATGTACCTCCAAGTAACGCAATGTTACCACCTGGTAACAACATGCTGCTGCCCTCAAGTTGCCACCCGGTAGCAAACCATTACCACCTTGCAAGAATTGCCTGGTACCACCTGGAAACAACGTGTTATCCACATGGTATGTCAACAGCAAGGCATCCAATAGTTACCAACTGGTAGCAACACGTCACCACCTGGTAACATCATGTGGTCCTCAAGTTACTACCTGGTAACAACGAGAACGGCAAACTGTGGTGGAAGGCTGTGGATGTCACCTGGTGGATAACGCGCTGTTACCAGGTGGTCGCGGTCCGCTGTCCCCAGGTGGTAATGGCTAGCGACTGTATGTAGTTATCGGGGGCAATATGGGCTCATAGCCGCTGATTACCTTCGAACCATATTCTGTGACTAGACGGCAACGGGTTCTCGTTGTTACCAGGTATTTACTTGAGGACTACATGATGTTACCAGGTGGTAACGTGTTGCTACCGGGTGGTCACGCGTTGCTACCAGGTGGTAACTGTTGGACGTTTTGCTGTTGACATACCATTTGTATGACGCGTTGTATCCATGTGGTAACAGGCTGTTGTTACCAGGCTGTAATGGTTTGCTGCCGGGTGGCATTCTTGAGGCCAGCATGTTGTTACCAGGTGGTAACAGGCTGTTACCAGGAGGTACCTAGACGACTGGTACCTACCTACAACGCGTCACCCAAATGGTATGGCAACTGCAAAACGTCCAACAGTTTCCACCAGGTAGCAACGGTGACCACCTGGTAGCAACACGTTATTACCTGGTAACATCACGCAGTCCCCAAGTTACTACCTTTGAACAACGAGTTATCCACCAGGTAAGACCCACAGTCCTTTATCTAACTCCTCGTTGCACAATGTTATCACCTGGTAACAATGTGCTGCCCTCAAGTTGCCACCCGGTAGTAAACGATTACCACCTTGTAAAAATAGCCTGCTACAGCCTGGAACAACGCGTTATCCAAATGGCACGGCAACAGCAGATGTATAATAGTTACCACCTGGTAGCAACGCGTGACCACTTGGAAACAACGCGTTATCCAAATTTTCACGGCAACAGCAGATGTATAATAGTTACCACCTGGTAGCAACGCGTGACCACCTGGTAGCAACACGTTACCACCTGGTAACATCACGCAGTCCCCAAGTTACTACCTGGTAACAACGAGTTATCCACCAGGTAACACCCACAGTCCTCTATCTACCTCCTAGTTGCACAATGTTATCGCCTGGTACCTTGTACGCTATATCCTCTGCCCAGGTGGTAACTTTAGAGCTATAGTCTGTGACCAGATAGCCACGAGTTACTACTGCCAGGTGGCAACGCGTTGTTTTGAGGACTATGTGATGTTACCACGTGGAAACGTGTTGCTACCAGGTGGTAACTGTTGGACGTTTTGCTGTTGACATACCATTTGGATGACGCGTTGTATCCATGTGGTAACAGGCTGTTGTTACCAGGCTGTAATGGTTTGCTGCCGGGTGGCATTCTTGAGGCCAGCATGTTGTTACCAGGTGGTAACAGGCTGTTACCAGGAGGTGCCTAGAAGACTGGTACCTACCTACAACGCGTCATCCAAATGGTATGGTAATTGCAAAGCGTCCAACAGTTTCCACCTGGTAGCAACGGTGACACCTGGTAGCAACACCTTACCACCTGGTAACATCACGCAATCCTCACGTTACTACCTGGTAACAACGCGTTATCCACATGGCATGTCAACAGCAAAACGTCCAACAGTTATCACCTGGTAGACACACGTTACCACTTGGTAGCAACACGTTACCACCTGGTAACAATAGCCTGCTGCAGCCTGGACACAACGCGTTATCCAAATGGTACGTCAACAGCAGATGTATAATAGTTACCACCTGGTAGCAACGCGTGACCACCTGGCAGCAACACGTTACCACCTGGTAACATCACGCGTCCTCCAGTTACTACCTGGTAACAACGCGTTATCCACCAGGTAAAACCAACAGTCCTCTATGCACCTCCAAGTAACACAATGTTTCCACCTGGTAACAACATGCTGCTGCCCTCAAGTTGCCACCCGGTAGCAAACCATTACCACCTTGCAAGAATTGCCTGGTACCACCTGGAAACAACGTGTTATCCACATGGTATGTCAACAGCAAGGCATCCAATAGTTACCAACTGGTAGCAACACGTTACCACCTGGTAACATCATGTGGTCCTCAAGTTACTACCTGGTAACCACGAGAACGGCAGACTGTGGTGGAAGGCTGTGGATGTCACCTGGTGGATAACGCGTTGTTACCAGGTAGTAACTTGAGGACTGCATGATGTTACCAGGTGGTAACGCGTTACTACCAGGTAACAACATGCTGTCCTCAAGGTTGCCACCCGGTAGCAAACAATTACCACCTGGTAACAACAGCCTCTTTCCACCTGGATACAACTCGTCATCCAAATGGGGCAACTGCAATACGTCCAACAGTCACCACCTGGTAGCTTGCACGGTATATCCTCTGCCCAGGTGGTAACTTCAGAGCTATAGTCTGTGACCAGATAGCCACGGGTTACTACTCCGTTGTTTCGCCAAATGAGCACTGCTCAAAACGAGACACACTTCGTTGTTTCGCCAAATGAGCACTGCTCAAAACGAGACACACTTCGTTGTTTCGCCAAATGAGCACTGCTCAAAACGAGACACACTTCGTTGTTTCGCCAAATGAGCACTGCTCAAAACGAGACACACTTCGTTGTTTCGCCAAATGAGCACTGCCAAAACCCCCCCCAACACACCCCACACCCAAACACACAACCCACACACACCACCCCACCTCCACGCCCAAACAACACACCTTACAACCAAAACGAGACACACTTCGCTGTTTCGCCAGATGAGTACTGCTCAAAACGAGACACACTTCGTTGTTTCGCCAAATGAGCACTGCTCTAAACGAGACACACTCCGTTGTTTCGCCAAATGAGCACTGCTCAAAACGAGACACACTTCGTTGTTTCGCCAAATGAGCACTGCTCAAAACGAGACACACTTCGTTGTTTCGCCAAATGAGCACTGCTCAAAGCGAGACACACTTCGTTGTTTCGCCAAATGAGCACTGCTCAAAACGAGACACACTTCGTTGTTTCGCCAAATGAGCACTGCTCAAAACGAGACACACTTCGTTGTTTCGCCAAATGAGCACTGCTCAAATCGAGACACATTTCGTTGTTTCGCCAAATGAGCACTGCTCAAAACCAGACACACTTCGTCGTTTCGCCAAATGAGCACTGCTCAAAACGAGACACACTTCGTTGTTTCGCCAAATGAGCACTGCTCAAAACGAGACACACTTCGTTGTTTCGTCAAATGAGCACTGCTCAAAACGAGACACACTTCGCTGTTTCGCCAGATGAGTACTGCTCAAAACGAGACACACTTCGTTGTTTCGCCAAATGAGCACTGCTCTAAACGAGACACACTCCGTTGTTTCGCCAAATGAGCACTGCTCAAAACGAGACACACTTCGTTGTTTCGCCAAATGAGCACTGCTCAAAACGAGACACACTCCGTTGTTTCGCCAAATGAGCACTGCTCAAAACGAGACACACTTCGTTATCGCAATTAGGTTGTTACACCAAATTAGGTTGCAACAAATGCATATCGGCTAAAAGCGTTTTTAGCCAGCCAAACAAGTCGAATGATCCAAAACTGATGGACACGTTGTTTTCTGGCTCGAGTTGCACCGGAACGATATTGTCGATTTTCAGTGATGGTTGCATTGGCACATACTGTAGCGTTCCCTCGACTGCTATGTTGTTTTCCGTCTCACCGCACTGTACCTTGCAGTTCAGATCGACAGTTGCTGTTTGAAATGCCAACGTTATTTTTGTTGTCTCACCGGACGGTCCACACCGAAACACAAAAATGTGCTGTTGTGAGCACACGGCGGTTGCGTGTATCCTGGCTTTCATGGTTGAACACCAAATTTCGAATTCTGCATTGCTCAAACAGCTGTAGCATCCTGTCAATTGGCGGGTGGCATTCATTTGGCATCGATCAATGCTGATAATCTGAGTAATCTCAGCTCTTTCCGTCTCCACATGAACGCGAAGCAAACTGAACGCTTTTGCTGTAATTGCAACGCCATTGCTGTTGTCTGCGGAAATCGATAACCCGTGGGTATTTTTCGGCAGCAGGTGTTCACTGTTATGTTTGAATAAGCGATCGATGGGTTGGTGGGAACAAACACAGTTCACCGTATCGCCTGCAGCATTGCATTTGCAAGCTTCTTTCCCAAAGTAACACCTCGTTTGGCTCATTTTTTGCGCTGCTGCACCAGATTTGCATTGAAAGGCACCCAATTTGGAACTTGTGAAGGTTCCTCGACTGTTCAAATCAGATAATGCTGTTTGCTTTTTGTGCGTTACAAACATTTTTGTTGATATTGGCGCGAAATGCGTGCTGGTTAAGCCACCGCTCAAGGTCAATGTGAATGCACGAAATTTGGAAGTGATGCCTGGATTGGGTTTGAGCCGCTCCATCACCTCACCGTCGGATGTTGTTAAGTTGATTTTCAACTGCACTGTCAGCATGTATTCTGGACAACTGTACACAGTGTAGACTTTCGACGAGCTCGGTTGCGCGAAAATTCGACAGAACAAACACGAGCTTTGAGCTTGAAAGAAGCAGGAAGCTCTGCTTGAGGCCGAAGAACAAAAACTGTAGCCGGGACTGCTTGCGGCTGGCGTTTTGCGCAATTCAGTAACGATGCACCACTTGTCAAACCAACCGGTGGCGATGTGATAGGTGAAGTTTTCGAGGTGCTCTGTGTACTCATGGACCGCTTCACTTTGTCGAGCAAGCGTTCAAATGCGTTTCCCACACAGATATTTCGTCAGTTATCATGTTCTCAAGCAACTTATATCCTGGGCTATCTGAAGTATGCACTTATTATTTACCAGGCATGCAAACACTGTCTTACCAACAGCGTTTGCATGCACTAAATTTGGACCCCCTAATTTATCGCCGGACCGTGAACGATCTTGTGCTCGTGTACAAAGTCGTTCGTGGTCTCATACCTGGGGTAACCAAGGAATCATTCTTTCCATCGCGTGACACCGGCCGCCCAACCCGAGGGCACTCCCACAGTTTGTGTCGAGTTCATGGCGCGGGTCCGGACTTGTCCGGATATTGGGCTTATCGCGTTGTGGACCTCTGGAACAGGCTCCCAGAGGACGTCGTCTCCGCTGCCTCAATTGCGGCCTTTAAATCTAAACTAAACTCACGTGGTCGAGACGTAGTTTCTCGCCATATTTCAACAAAATTCTCAGCCGTCGTTGACTGATCTCCTCAGTCACTGAGTTGCTGCTTTCAGGTAATCGTCAATTTTTGTTATCGCCTGTTGTCATCTCGTGTCCGCCATTGATCACTGATTTTTCGCCTGTCGTTGCTGTTTTTGGTTGGTTTAAAATTTCTCTGGTACGTTTTGTCGTTTGTTCATTCATGATTATCATTGTGTTGCGTACACTCGTTTATTTTTCAGGTGTTTTCCGGATCTCGTTGTAGGTCTTTGCGTGAGCTTGCAAATAAAATTTGAATTTGAATTTGAAGTAGTCGGTTCAGCTGCAGCTGTGATCCTCCAAGCCACACCACCAAACATATGGACACGGCAGGGGTTGAACCTGCGTCTTCCGGCTGTTCTAACCAACTGAACTACGCGTCCGTCTGGCTGGCGTGCTTGAGCGTGCTCTTATACCTATGCAGCACCAAACGACTGCACGAACAAGGTATAACGTGTAACGCACACTAGCGCGTATACACACACAGCCTCAGTCAGTGTAACACACACCACTTCACGGGCTGTAGCACAGGTCAACGGATGACCACGATCACACCACCTCCCCTTTTACGAAAGGTTCGGCCTCGAACCGACACTCTCTGTGAACCAGCGCAACGTGGCCCACAAGGAACTACGCACAAATGTACGCAAATCAACTTGTGTCCCGTCCACACGTAGCGCCACCTCCCCCTCTCAGAAGGTCTGACCCCAGACCGGCTCTTTGGCCGCAACTGCGGGTTGGTTCACTTGTCGGGCTCACCAATTGTGATCCTCCAAGCCACACCACCAAACATATGGACACGGCAGGGGTTGAACCTGCGTCTTCCGGCTGTTCTAACCAACTGAACTACGCGTCCGTCTGGCTGGCGTGCTCGAGCGTGCTCTTATACCTATGCAGCACCAAACGACTGCACGAACAAGGTATAACGTGTAGCGCACACTAGCGCGTATACACACACAGCCTCAGTCAGTGTAACACACACTACTTCACGGGCTGTAGCACAGGTCAACGGATGACCACGATCACACAGCATCCATTTCATCGCGAGCCCGTTGCTGCACACGCACATCACTCTCGGGCAGTGATTCAATCGATTTCGTCCACTGGCTCATCTCTGCGTGGAACTGCTTGAGAAATTCTATGTACGCGACAGCTTGCTTTTTGTCGAGCCTTTTGTGCCCTTGTAGATACGCGTAAGCCTCACTGGCGTCACCGATTTGCGCGTATTCAGTTTGAAGGCTCTCTGTGTTTGGCACCGTGCTCTCATCTTTGTACTGTGACACTCTATCTCTCAAATCAAACAGCGCCTTTTTGAATGTTTTTGATGATACCCGAAACAATGGCGCAGTGTCAACAGTAGCGTGTGTCTCAATTTTGTCAATTTCAACACTCATTTTGGACTTGTGAAACAATTATATTGACACAATGACAGATGTTAGAATCAAACGCATGAGTTGTGTGTTTTGGAGTCCAAACCAAATCACGGGGTTAACGGTCGTTAACCTCCGTATACCTTGGTTGGGAACCGAACGATCGCGGGTTTGCGTTGCGGGGTTTGTAATATGTCTATCGGTAGGACAGTTCCATAGGATGAGAGACCGCGGAAATTTTTTTTTGAAATTCTCAAGTGAAACATCACCAGGCTGGATTTAGTGGTTTTTGCCTATACCTTGTGTGTTAAAAACGGGGGTTCTGGCGTGGTGACGTGTGATCGGTTTTCAGTGATGTTTTGATTGTTTTGGAGTGGGAGTCCAGCCGTTACAAAACGCTGAAAACTTCGGCTCGATCCACCCAGCAGAAAGGTGTTTTTCAGCCACCCGAAAAATCGTGTGTTGATTGATTGATTATTTGCCAACGTTCGGTTGTCGTGGTCTCATTGTTGACTGAAGATGTCCGACAGATCTTCTGCGCATTTGATCGGGTTACGCCACAGATCGATTGGGCTCGTGGATACGGGTCGGCTTTTGCAACGAAACAGATGTTCGACCGTGTCAGGCTCGGTGCAGCATCGAGGGCACACGTTTTGTATGTTTGGGTCGATGCGATTGCGATATGAGTTCAGCATGCGGCAGTGCCCACTGCGTAATTGCGCCAGGGTGCATCTTGTACGCCGATCCAGCGACTCTTCTTCTGGGTTGATGTCGGATGGTTTGGTGCCCAGGACCCGATTGACGCTGACCCGATCGTGTGTTCGGCGGCGACATAAAGTGCGACAGTTGACAACTGCGCTAAGGATCCTAAGCCGGGCAAGTCGTATATCGTTCGATTCGTCTAGTCGTGTTGAGGGCTGAGAAGGATGTACAAAAAATTAATATCGCTACTATCGCGAGAAAACGGCCGGTGATGTTTCACTTAGTTTTTGGTGGTTAGTCGGACAACTAATGTTTTTGTGAGCATTATTCTGACCGTGTGTGACTTGTTTTGGTTGATATTTTGATTGGTTTGGAGAGCCTGTCTGCGGGTTTGAAAGTGATGAAAACTTCAGATTGGTCCACCCTGTAAAAACGGGTTTTTGGTCACCACCCAAAAGTGGTAAAATTTCTGTTTGAGTTCAGGTTTGCGAGGTTGGCGCGGTTTAATGTGATTTGTGTTGAGCGATGTTCGATTGTTTTTTTCAGAGTCCGTCTGGAAGTCAAAAAACCATGAAACTTTCAGATCGGTCCACCTTGTAAAAACCGGTTTTTGGGTCACCCAAAAACTGGTAAAATTTCCGTTCGAGTTCAGGTTTGCGAGGTTGGCGTGGTGTAATGTGGATTGTGTCGAGCGATGTTTCGATTGTTTTTCAGTGTCCGTCTGGAGGTCAAAGAAGTGTGAAAATTTCAGATCGGTCCACCTTGTAAAAACCGTTTTTGGGTCACAAAAAAAGTGGTAAAATTTGTGTTCGAGTTCAGGTTTGCGAGGTTGGCACGGCTTAATGTGGTTTGCGTTGTGCGATGTTTTGATTGTTTTTGAGAGTACGTCTGCAGGTCAAAGAAGTGTGAAACCGAAAGCGAAGCGGTGAAGTGTGCATGTGCGGTCGTTGTAAGCGATTTCGCGAAAGGTGCGTGAATTGATATAAGCGATTTCGTGCATATAAGCGCATGATTTCAACTGCCGCGCACCCATTTCTTTGCGCGACACTAATCTCTTAGCTGATTGGTTGTGATAAGCTTTGTTAATCCCCCGTGGGAAAGTTGCGCGAGTGAAAATTTCTTATTATGCGTGCTTTTTCTCACGCTTGATCATGCTGTGCATTCTTGTTTGTTTTATTTGGTGCGGGTTTCGTAAAGTTATGGCTTTCTGATTGAAGCCGAGTGTTTTTATGACATTAAGAAGGCAAATCATGGATAATTTTTATTTTGCCAAGTGCTATCGACGGCGACGCAGCGAGCCGACGGAGACCTTTTGCCCGTTAGTTGGAGGAGTAGCCTGTCCAGCCTGCGTTTTGTGATGTTAGTTGAGGGACTATCCTGTGTGTTTTGTGACGCCAGCCAGTACTTCTAATGTTGTATTGTGTACAGTCAATCAACAGCCTGTCCAATCTGTGTTTTATGACGTTAATTGTCGGACTAGCCTGTGCATTTCGTGCCGTTAGTTGGTGGACTAACCAATCCAGGCTGTGTGTTTAGTGATTAGGCATATTAGTCACGTCATGTGTTGAAACTCAAGGGCATCGACGGCGACGCAACGCGTCGACGGAGATCGCCCTTGCCTGTCAGTCTTGCTCGTTTGTCGGGGGACTAGCCTGTATTTTTTATGACGTTAATTGTCAGACTAGCCTGTTCATTTCGTGCCGTTAGTTGTTGGACTAACCAATCCAGCCTGTGCGTTTTGTGTTTAGAGATATTAGTCATGTCTTGTATTGACACTCAAGGGCATCGACGGCGACGCAACGCGTCGACGGAGATCGCCCTTGCCTGTCAGTCTTGCTCGTTTGTCTTGGGACTAGCCTGTATATTTTGTGATGTTAATTGTCGCCGAAAATCAACTTGTGAAACATTCGGACAGCCAACACACACGCAGTTTGCCAGCCAGCCAGGCAGCTGCGCGCAATGTTTCAGAACCGCGCATGGTTAGCTTTCGGGTTTATAGCTTGACATTAACTATGGGGCGTATTTTGCTGTGCGGCAGCGAATTTGGAAACTTACTATATCATCACTCAAAACATGATATGACATGAAGAAACCAATTTACTGTACCGTAACACTCATCATCTGCGCAACAATCTGTGCCGAGCGCGCCTGCATCGTTGCACTGACTGTCGCATTTCATTCGACCGCATGTCGGATAATTGGGCGCAAAACAACTGCTGTCGCAAGTGTCGTCGCGCCAGGGATGTTTCGGCGCGCATTTTTTGTTTGACGTGTCAAAGTTGGTCCAATCTGAATAATGCATGTTTTGATCGATGTTCTGACAACCATAGTTCGATAACACGTCTCTGGCTACTGTGGATCTTCTCCTTGCTGTGTGCATGAATACTAATTTTTAAAAAAGCCGGTTTGTGCTGCACGGCAATGTTGTCACGCGTCCTACAACATTGCGTTACTCTCCGAATTAGTTTAATTACTTTTATCGAGCGCTGGACAAGACAACCTGACAACCTGGGTGGTCACCTGTAAGTGTTGTGTTAAAATTGAGACACATAGTTGTGTTAAGGCTGACTTGTTGAAAAAATAGTCAAATTGCCCCATAAAGCAAAGTTTTTTGCTAATACACACCATGAACAGTGTCAAACTTGGTTCTTGGATCGGATCAGATGCGCCTTTGTTACGTGTGATTATTGCATTAAGGATATTAAGAGACTAACTGGGACCACTAATGTCGACCAGGTCGGTGTACAATTTTTAAGTTGGTCGAAGTTGGTGGAAATCTCTTCCTATCTCCAATGCAAAAAGTCACGTGGCCAGGACCGGTCCGATTCCATCGCCAAGTTTGACATGGCTCAATGTCAACGCACTCATAATTGCCGGATAGTATTGGCATAACGAGTCAGCATCCATAGTCGTTCGTCCCCCTCGATCGTAAAATGTCTCTCGCGATCCGTAATTCGCACCAGCGATCAGCCAGCAATTATTAGCGTTTTTGTCCTTCGTCTGATAAACGATTCCGCAGCACTGGTCGTTGGCGGGGACGCATACGTTTTGGCAATCTTCCAAAATTTAGCAACTTTGACCCGATCGTACCGTCGTCCATGTTTTCGACGAAAAAAATTGCGCAGTCAACTGGGATTGGATCGTCGAACATTAGATTCTGTCGGTATGGACTCGCGGCGCCTGGGATTATCGTATAAAAATAAATAAATTAATAAATAAAAATATTAATAGCAGTAATAACTCACACTATTAATTACAAACAGCAAAAATTTATTAAGATAGATAAATTGCAAGATAAAAATGACCATTAAAACAAACCATTAACAGCAAGAATCGCTGCAAAAGAAATAACTGTAGAGCGGCAACTGATGAATGGCGAGGCCATGATAGATTTGATAGTTGTTAGCTGGTGTATAAATTCTATTCAAAAAAGAATTTTTAAAATTTCCACATGCACGTGACGTGGTGATGTTGCGTAATTATTGACAAAATTTTGTGCGGTTCCCATTACGCACTGTACTGTATAAATTTTATTTTGAGGTCATAGGCATACAGTACCACGCATCAGCATAAATTACTGAACACAACTGCAGTAGAAAGAAGAAGATAAATGCGAGCCTGAAAGCGCTGACGAACAAATATTTTCTCAGAGTTCCATGTTTCAACAATAGTTCCAAATTCACCAAATATCACGCAGGTGAAAACATCATTTCGACCCTGTATGTATCAAAAACGAGCAAGAACAACTGTAGTATATTTTAGAGAATCATGAGAACAGATTCGAACTTTGAAAGCACAAGGTTAATTTGTCACCGTACACATGCGGAAAACTTGCAACCAAAGGCAGCTCAATGAGATTACATGGAAATGACCACCGCGAACCTGCGCAATTCGGGCGCCTTACCATATTTTGCGGTTTCGTGATGTGTGTCAGACGGTGATGATTTTCATGAGGAGCATGAATCAAAATAAACTGTAACTCGTTGCTATGTATAATTATTGTAACATTATTGTTATTTATAGATTTTGATGTTTTTAATTAATAATTGTCATCATCTTTCATTGTCTTAATCGTGTCTTCTGGGCCGCCTCCAATCGAAAGCTCATAAGTGCTGCTTTTCGGATCCTTCTTCTCAATCTTTTTCTTCTTTTTCTGACTATTCGGATCGGACAAGTAGACAAGTTGGACCTCACCTGAAAACCCGACATTATTTTACAATAACTTTTCACTGCGGTGCGAAAATATCACAAAATATAAGGATACCCTCTATTTTCGGTGATTTTATTTCATGACCGTGAGCGAAGTCTCTATCAGCTTCACCGTGGGCACCTTTATCTTGTTTCTTCTTTCTGAAAAATCGCCAAATATATATTTTAAATGTATGGTATGTATATTTAAAAAAAACATTGCGAAAACGAAACCAACCGTTTTGCTCCCAAGTAAATGTTGAACGCAATGGACACTACGAGCAACAGCGCGAGAGAAACGAGCAAAGCGGAGAACAGATACGGAGTTAAAGAGCGACGCAACCATGCAAACAATTGAAAGACTGAGCTTGGACCAGCGGCGCCTGCAGAGTGAACAGCGCATGTATAAGATTGGTGTGATTTATAAAATCATTCAGTGATATTATTTTAGTGCGGCACAACGTGATTTCAGTTGCCGTTTCGAACGTTTTCACCGACGCACCGTCGGGCACCAGGGGTGGCATGTTCGAAACGGGTAAACGTCAGTTGGGTGTAATGCGGTCGGCGTAAGATCGGTCGAAGTCAGCTCGATGTAAACATGAAATATTGCCTGTTGTTAACGTGGAATGTTTCATGTTTACACCGAGCTTACACCGACCGAGCTCACGCTGACCATTACAGCCAACTGACGTTTACAACGTTTCCACCCAGGTCATCGTCAGTGCGAATGCACCCGATGGCCGAAACCCCCCGCCCAAGAGAACAACCTCGCCAGATGGGCTACCTAGCGTCGTCTTTTCGACTGCGCACCGCTTTCCACCCAGCCCTTCGGTGCATCAGGTCATCGTCAGTACGCCAGCGCCAAATGCTCAATTATAATGTGCGACCAACACTGACTGGCGCGCTGGGTACGCTCCACGCCACTGTCGTTGTTGTACACCTCACGCCACATGCCGTCAAGTTGACATTGCCAGAAGCGCAACGCGCTCGACAGAGTTGACGCGTGGTACGTTATGTTTGTTGATGGTGAACGGTACACTAGATTGGAATCTTGCCAACTGAGACCATCTTTGCACCTGCAATTTTTTTCGATCGTGTGTAAAGGATTTTTTTTGTAAATTCACCGTGCAATAGGGGTGCTGGAATATTAACTCCTGCTTTAGGCTGGACATTCAGAACAAAAGAAAAGAAATATTCCCGTCAAATCGAGACTCTCTTTCCTGTCTGACCTCATCTTGCAAGGTGAACCTATACAGCATCTTCCATTTTTTTCATCACGTTTTCGGAATTCAACTGCAGCCTGGATAAAAAAATACATCAAGCTGAACCTGACAACAGCTTGGTCGAACCATGCGCTGCGATTCGACTGCAAACTTGGCGATTCAAGATGATAACCGATGACCTCAACATCGTTCGGTAGTTCGGGTGGTGGGCGGTGGCAGGCTGAAAAAAGCTAGGAGAATGTCATACATACCTGATAATACAGATTCGATTAAAAAAGTCAGCTTTTACGCCTGGTAGGAACTAAAGACATCGGTAAAAAAATGTCAAAAATTACATCTAAAACCTATAATGTCAGTTGACCGAATCAAGACCGAAACGATCCGATCACCAAGAGTGTGCCACACCTGCCGGCGATACCAAAGACCAACAAAAATCAGATTGCCCAATAATAAACAGCGCAAAAATTTACGAAAAAAACCGACTTCCACGGCAGACAAACGCGATCGGTTCGGTGCCAGCCACCGTCCAGCCGCGTTCCGTGCACGTTACGTTTATTTCATTCTGCCCTTTTGTGCCGAGAATGTACGATCCGTTTTGCGAGCAGGACAAGGTCGCTATGTCGCCTACTGGCCGGTATGGAGCGAACGGTGAAGCGCTCATCTGATACGTGATTGTGATTTTGGCATTCGCGCCGCCCGCAGGCGGATAGCAACAGGACTCGTGCGTCTGATTGCCGCTTGAATCCGTGCGTGCACACGTGATGCCCTTTTTAGCTTGGCCGCTTTCTGGAAATTTACAATTGGTACTGGTTTTACGGTTATTTTAGTGTAGGTTAAAGTTTGTCGTGCGTATTGCTGCAACACAGTGAACGGCCTCGTCAACCGAATGCCTGGCAACTAGTGTGCTTTAGGCGGCACCATGTATATTAGACTTCAGTTCAACAACAACAATCCCCCCAGCGCCATCATACAGTACATGTACAGCACGCACTGTATACATTCCTTCAAGAACGTGGTGGCATTTGCATCAGAAACGTGTTTTGAAAAGAAAAGTCAAGCAAAAGTTGAATTATTGCTTTCGAATGAGGGAATTATATGGGCATCAAGTTAAATACATACTACTGTATGTATAAAGGTATGTACTGTATGTCTATGAAGTCAAAGAATATGTATCACTTGTAATGCCAAACCAATCTTCATCGTACCTGTTTTAGTGACGTAGCTGATCAAAACACCAGCAAGAATCAAAATCGTCGTTGTCGCAATGCTCATGGTGACGTGTTTATGCTCGTAAGCATTGAATGTGAAGTTTTCAGTACAAATATATGTGGCATGCTGGCATTATTTAACTTCCGTTAAGGCTGTACAGTATGGGGATGCCATTTTATCTGCGGGATTACTGTATACTGGTAACGTTGACGTGGTACAGTGCGTGAACGCGCATAATGGTATAGTAAATTTCCAAATTCGCTGCCGCACAGTAAAGTACGCCCCATAGTTAATGTCAGGTTCTAAACCCGAAATTCAACTTGTGAAACATTCAGACAGCCAACACACACGCAGCTTGCCTGCCAGCCAGGCAGCTGCGCGCAATGTTTCAGGGCCGGGCATGGTTAGCTTTCCGGTTAACACTGCTCATGGACGCATGACGGTGCAACTAAAGTTCTTTTGCAGAAGATTTTGGCGCCTATATTCATGTCGTCAACTCAGAATGTCGACTCTGGTCGTCATCTCAGACCAGCTGTTTTCGGCGCCGGACGGCGCACCAAGTCGTTGTCACTGCTACACGTACCAGGCGGCCACGTATCCCCAAGAAAGATTCTTGAGAGCAGATCCCAGGCAAAGGGATAAGACGATAGTTACGCGCAGGGTTGGGCAAAAAACGTTTTTTTTCTTCAAAAATTTGTTTTTAAAAAAACAACGCCCAGATGACCGAAATATGCCCCAAAAAAGTTGGAAAACGCTCATGTTGGGAAGAAAACGTGGTTAAATGAAGTAATTGTATGTGTTCTGAGGCAAAATAAACGGGTTTCAACCCTTTTCTAGCGAGTTGTTAACATCCCATATCAGACCCGCATCATGGGATCAACTTTGGCCGGGGTCATCGTTGAAAGTCAAACTCCGTATATCAACGTGTCTCGACAAAAGTAAAAATTGGTCGAAAATTTTTCAAAAAAACGTTTTTAAAAAAAAATCGTTTTTTTTAAAAACGATTTTTTGGAAAAAAACGTTTTTTGCCCAACCCTGGTCGTGCATACGCCCCTGGCTGGGCGTCTGCTGGGCAACGCACAGGAAGGATGTGTGGGAACTTATGGCGCGACGACAAGTATGGAAATAGGAAAGCAGCTCCAAATAAAGCGCATTCAAAAATAGCCGAGCTGAAACGGTGCCGCTTAAACGTGCAAATGTGAGTTTTTCATAAAAACGTTCCAAAAATAATTAAAACACAAAAATTGCGTCCAACCACGAGTGCACCGCGGTCCACGCGTACCGCGGACAGCGATGCCGCGGTTCGTACAGTGATTTGACGGCCGAATAATGGTGATTCGGGTCAAAAGTCGGCGCCAGATCGGTGCTGTGACACACGATATGTGCACTCATACGGGCGTTGCGCGCACGACAACATTTGAGAATTGCACACTGCAAAAATTGCGATGTTTGTTTATTGTTCTGACACTTCAAGCTGATGATCCATTTCGACATAACAAAGACGACTCCTCAGAAGGTAACTTCAGAAAGTTTGCCAAAAAAATCTTTCAACACAAAATGCACTAATGAGAAAAACATCAATAGATTGTCGTCATTTTGCAAAAAAATAACGATAAACTAAAACAATGGCAAAAAGAGAGCGCATGAGACGACGTTGGATCTGCACTGGGTGCATACAGGCCTAAGAGCGGTGTCAGCTGGAAGCGGACCCATCTCATCCCCAGTACGCGTCTACAACGTACGCCTCCTAGTGTGGTGTTGTTTCGCTTGTTGTGCTCTTGCTTTACAGCGCGCACTCCTGTGGGACAGGAGCTGTGCTGAGCGGTTGTCTAAAGATTGCTTTTATTATTTAGGTGGGTGCGTGAAACAGAATGGTGTTGGGAGCGTTGTATGCATTCATGTGACCAACCAATAATCTGCGTGCGCTGGAACTGTGTGTGTGTTTTTGTCAAAGCACTGTTGTGTGTGTACCACCCTGATTTGGAAAGGTGTGGCACACAGTGCGTGATGCCTTTCTTTTTTCTGTGATTATGTGCACGTGCAAACAAAAAGCGCCTTGTATTGTGGGTTGTGTTGTGTGTGTTTCCAATAGCGCAACAGACAATTGTGAGGCGTTTGATGTCAGCCTTATCGTAAGGGCCAAAGACGGCTCATGTTTTCATCACGTATCCACAATCAGAAACACAAAAACATCGTGGAACCTAGGCTAGGTTAAAGTTACCTATAGCGTCTTTTTCCGATTCGGAGAGCACAAAAAATTTTACATACAGCTCTGCCCCGAAGACGATTCGAATGAAGCCCATGGGGAACAAAAATATACAGTATCTCCGACCCCGATTTCGCAAGGTTCACACCAGCACCGATTAGAGCCCAAGTTGGCTGTAACCGGAAATCTCCGGTTAGCCACATCGCTCGCATCACCAAGGTTTGTCTTGTTATCATGCCCATGTGTAACACGCGAAAACAAATTTTAATCGACAAATGATTTTAACAAAAACATTCAAACACCGCTCCAAACGCACAATCGCTCTTTCCTGTTCGTATCGTATCGACATCGTGCTGCACTGGCGTATTCGCTTGCACCCAAACGGTTCACATCATCCCGCCACGCGATCGCACTGTTGCCCAGCCGCACCTCGTTCGCCCAATGGCACAATGGTCGTCCGTGGCTAGCTGGGTGATGTTTCAAAGATTGAACAAGACTCAGTGAACTTTATTGTTCTGGGTATATATAAGTATAGAGGAAGTAGAGAGCAAACCTTCCTTTCTGATCAAATGAAAAAAGTTACGTGAACTGCACTTATCAGTTTCGTCCGGCATCTACTTATAGGCTATGAACAACTCGAACTCACCGATAGGTGGTTCATCATGTCATCGTCAGTGCGAATGCACCAGTCCAAAACAGATTAATTAGTACGCGTTTTGTTCACGTATTTATCACCATGATTATACGTAATGACATAACATTGCATTTGTATATAATAGTGACATGACCGCGGCCCGTTATTTTCGGCCACCATAATGATTCTTCAGCACGTGGAGGGTTTCATTATAGAGAGATCCACTATAAAGATTCACAATGTATTTCACTCACCAACAATCCATCTGGATCAAGATCACGACAAAAGAACGTGAACTTGACATCATAATCGGACGCGTATTTGACACGCGCGCTTTTGAATCCAGCCAATGACTGCGTCGGCGCGCAAAGCATTGACCAATCAGCGAACGCCATTGACGGGCAGAACTCGATGCCTGTGGTCCTGACGCGACGGCATTCTGCAGGATTGGGTTACGGTAGATTGTTCGACATGGTAACGTTGGAAAGACGGTGAAACATTACGTTTGACGTCATACGTTGCGCCAGGTACTCGGAACGGGCAGTAGAGCAGTTTGACGCCTCCGTCGCCAAAATTGTTGCTTTGTTTAATTTAAAAAAGATCACTTGATAATAAAAAAAGTTTAAAGTTCTTGTTCGACCAACCATGCTTCCATGCCAGTCGCTACCCAATTTGGACAGCTTAATCGATGTTCATAGGGCGTTTCGACTGTTGCCTGATCGTATTGGCCGATGTTCACCGGTGCACTTGTGTGACAACCGATTGAGTGCGGTCAATTTCAGCATTTTGTGTTCGGCAGCATTTCAGCTGGGCACTGCGGAACAACAATGAATGTTTTGCAAAATTGGAAGAATTATTCGCTCTCTGACGATGAGAAGGTACACCATCCACGTCACTGTGAGGTACATGGCAAACTACGCCAACACGAGCCCGATTTCGGAGGTGGTGTGCTCACAAAACGAATACAAAGAGAAATCCTCATGCACCACGTTGTACTCCACGACGTCTAACACTTCCCAAGTCAGCATTAATCTGCCACCTCCGAAATCGGGCTCGTGTTGGCGTCGCGTTAAGGCCTAACTATACATTCGTTCTCTCGCGCAACACGAAATAAATTTTCCCACGCTGATTGGTTCTCACGCGCTCGCCAGCCAATCAGCGCGCGAGAATTTGTTTCGTGTTGCGCGAGAGAACTATAAGTACATACATATGTATACATAGTTGAGCCTTTACTATATACATATTATAGTGCCATGAAACAATCATGAAGTGCACAAAAATTTGGATATTTCTAAAAATATTTTATCCAAAAAACTGATCACTCACACGCGCGCATCCTGCCTCCATTCCGCTCGTATTCCGACCACATAACTGCCCGATTGACAGTTGGCTGGTGAACCAAGTGACAAGTCAGCACCGTGTACAAACTCAGACGCGTACGCGCAATGCGACTCTCCTTGTGTCCTGTATGATCAACTTTGGGGTGTTGGTTTTTTCTATTTTTAGGTCCTAAAGATGTTTAATTTTGTCCGTTTTTAGAAACTTGAGTCCTTGCGTATTTTCGGGTGATCTGACGGTGCGCGCTAACGGAGATTTTCGAATATTTCAAAAGCGCCTTGAAGTCAAAACCTAAAATGAAATAACATAATAATTTTAATATATAAAATAATAAAATAATATATAAAATTAGTTAAGTTAATTAGTTAAAATAACATATTTAACTGTGCGGCAGCGAAATTGGAAATTTACTACACTATGGCTGACGTGCATGAAGTGCCCGATTTTTTGCCAGTTGACGTGTGACCAAGTCAAGCTGCTGTGTCTGTGGGTCTGGAGGTCACATTTCTCACGTTCTTCTCTCCCAAATAAGCCCAGAAAAGTGCAAAACGTGGCATCATATGGCCCGTCTATCCAGTGGTTTTATGATTGTCCGTCCGTTGTTGACGCCTGGCATTTATTTTGCCACCGTGTACTTTTATAAAAACCACAGCGGACACACACGACGATCATTCCGCCAGAATGACCTGTACGTGATAGTATGTAGTGCGTTCCTTTGCCAATCAAGGCTCGGTTATCCTTGATTGTCCGTTCGTGTCGGTGAAGCGCGTAGGGCGCGAATTAAAACTTTCAAACTGCGTGACTTTTCGATTTAAATCGCGCATATGTATGTTCATATATCGATCAAATCAGCCATCTTAAATGTCCAATCAAACCTGTTTTTATTCTGTGTGAGGTTAAAAATTGTGTTGTAGCTGGTGGTTGTATATTATGACGAGTATTCGCGAGCTTTATGTTCAACTCTCAGACCATCAACTAAAGTCGACAACTCTCGCCGAATGTCTTGTATGTATTATGTTCTCGTACTCGTTCAGGGCTGCACTATGAGTTGACGGCTTTTGCTGACGATCTCAGTTGACCATACATATCAGTTAGCCGGTACCCATGCTCAGGGTTGGATTAAAAAACTTTTTATTATAAAACTTTAAAAAAAAACTTTTTTAAAAGTTTTCTCTTAAAAATCACTCTTTTTATTCCGGACCACCAAAAAATTCGTTTCTTGGAGAAAGAAATATGCTGAAATCATGTTAGTTGGGTATGTTCTGAGGGACACAAAAGAGAACTTTTCCACTGACTTGCATGTTTACGACGATCACCTGCGATCTGATCCCTTTGGCCATGACTTTGAGAACCTGAGAAGGTCACTCTGTGGGCATATATGACAAAGAGAAGGCCAACCTTTCTGTTTGCGAATTTTTGTGATTAATATGAAGAGAGATAAAGACTTACACCATACTGATTTTGTGTCAACAAATGACTAATCCACTGCCACTGCAAACAGGCGAGCAACGTGGAGTCTGTCGATAGCTTGTGACACACTCAATAACTACAGCAAAAGGTATGGGGTATTATATACATCATACATGTAATGGTTGTTGGATGTCTGGGAACTGTATGAGTCCATCACAACATCATTTCAAACTGAAATATAAGCGCCGCAGGCAATTTTTTCGAGAATAATGGGCAATAAAACACATGAAAACATGCCTTTTTAGCTTAAAAAAGTCAGAAAATAACGAAAAAGTGAAAAAATAATAAAAAAGTGGACTTACTTTTCAAAATTTTAAAATAAAAAAAAGCGGCCAACGTTTTTTAAAATTTTTTTACTAAAAATTACTTTTTTTAATCCAACCCTGCGTGGTGCACAAGATTTAACAACTGTTTGTTCGTGAACGAATTGTTTGTGGAACGTGTCGCAAAAGCACGCTATAGCCACATTGCAACGAACGTTTTATGAGGCATGCCTAAAGCTGGGCGGAACAACAAAATCTAAAGTTATATGCCAAATGCAGTGCCTAAAAACGTCTGCCTGTGATCACAAAATAAACCTCCTCATTTCATTCATTGTAGCTATCAAGCTTCAATTGTTAGCTTAGAATTTCAAATTAAAAAAGTCATCAAGTCAATAATTTTTCTTCAGGCATCAGCCCAACCAATTTGCGTGCGACATCGGTGGTGGGCGGTTGACAGAGGGCCACGCTGACGCTTTGTCCACATCGACGGCCTGCAATATAATGTTTTGTCCGGTTTTGAGGCCAACAATTTCGCAAAACTAACCATTGGAGAAGTTCGATTAACCCCCGCGGCCGAGAAAAGCCCACATTGGTGTGGCTTATTTGGCAAGTTTCCGATTCAGTCATCTGGGAGCGATTAAAAATTTTTTCCGTCCCTGCGAAGGGCTATAAAACTTTCATTAATATTGCAGTGTTTTTTCCGTGCTTTCCATTTTCCATTATTCGCTGGTGTGTCCTTGCTAATCACTAAGATCTGTGTGTGACATGGGCTTATATTTTTCCTATAACTTTCCATTTTTATAATTAGAACGTATTTAAGAAACATGGGTCTGACTTTACAGACACCAAAGTATACCACGCAACGATTCTTTCACTCTGAAACATAATCCTGGAGGGCTTATTATTTGGGATAGTTTTTGTGTCAAAGCCTGATGTCCCAAATGCGCCCAAATCCCCAAATGTGGGGGTTCTTAATCGAGCTCCTCCGATAACTTGCGTTTCATGGCTCCAAGGCACACATTTAGCCTCTATTCTACATGTTCTTTCGCGAAAAGGTTTTTTACCAAGTTCCTTGCGATCGGTTCAGGTATCTGCGGAATTCTTATCCACGGCGGGCGGGCGTAGTTCAGCGCAAGCGACCGTTTACCAAATCGCAAATACTCGGCCGGGATTTCAAAGCGCTGAAATTAATTCGCGGAAAAACGATTATCCAGGGTTGATACAAAAAAACAGTGATTGATTGATAAGATTGGAAATCTTTTTCAAAAAGTCAGGTTTTTCGGTACCTGGCCAAGACGTAGGGCCGGTCAAGACGTAAGGTTCGGCGACACGTAGGGTTGGACAAGACGTAGGGTACAAGCGGCAAGACGTAGGGTTCACTGGACAACACGTAGGGTTCACTGGTCAAGACGTAGGGTTCATGAAACGCAAAAAGTTCGAAAAGTGGTAGGAATCTGCCATGCATGGAGATGTATTACCGTGGTTCAGTGCATGGCATTCACCCACTCTGTTTCAAGTCATATTGAGCATGGGATATGCACGACTGGACCGTTTTATCCGAAACATCGCAAGTTGTCAAAAATAAGACATATACCCCTTACAAGGTAAATGTTCAATTAGCAAGCACGCTAGCTGAAATGAAGCTGGCACGTGCGTACCTTAACCGATTTCAACCATTCAGGTACCAAACAATTCCGGCTGCGATGCTGAACACATTGGTTGTACTCATTTCACGGTTGCTTAAAGTTTCGTTGGTCAAATGAGCGGTATACGCCCATGTGCACCTGCCATGGTACATACATACATACATATACTGTATGTCGGTATGTGTTGTGACCTTGGTCTGTTATCACAGTCGACATGCACCCACACTCTACCAATCTATGTATACATACAGTATATACGTCAGGTGCACGCTGGCATACGTGCACCAGACAATGAAAGAGCGCCGCAGTGAAACCAAACCACAGCTGATGGTTGTGCAACATTATACGGCGGCACCTTCAAACTGTGTGCTGTGCATTGTTCAGAATCATATTCAGTAGCGTGTGCGCGTGTGCACAGTTTCCTTTGCTGTGTTGTATTTTTGGCAGCAATGAGGCGCGCCAAGCGATGCTTCGATCCCGAATCGGACTTCGGTCCAGCACCGATTGAAACTGATCGGCATTTGAATCAAAGAAAGGCGAAAACACTCTATCCGTTCCACTCATGCCGTTATCCGGGTGTCAAATTCGAATTTGGAGGAGCAGAGTACTACGAGAAGACAGAAACGACCCGACTTCGATGCAACGGCTGTTACAAGGCCCATCGGATTACTTGCCAACTGTGGATGCAGCGCTCGCAGATGACCGCCTGGTGTTGTGGTTTGAATCTGATCCCAATTTGGCGCCAATGATTGTGAGTAAGAATGTGTCAGTGATACTGGTACAATAGTTCGATGCCACCCCCACCGGCTCCACCCAACGACCCTCAATCCTCTGCGTTGAGTTCGGCTGCGCTGCCGGACCATCCATCTGGAGTGAGTCGTTCGTGCACCACTATAAATCTGCACAGCTACTCAATGCGTGAAACATCAGGTGCACAGCCGGTACGTTGTTCTTCGATGAAGTTACTGAAACGAACTGTCACTGTACCGTTCAATTTTGCCCTTTTCTATTCAGGCTACGTCAACGCCCCTACCGGAAGGCGCCGCCCACCGCCGTCATGATGTTTTCGTTTTGAACGACGAACAGAATGATGTTTTGATTCACGATCCCAGATTTATGCATTCACATGGTTCGCCGTCGCTCTCTTCATTTGACACATTGCGCTCCCCAATTGCGCATCCCAATGAGGCTTTGTATTTAGACTTGTGAAATGGATTATTATTGGTGAGATTGCTTTACTCGCGTTGTTCCTGCATTTGATGATACAGCTCATATTTTCTTATTTTTTTGTTGTGGAGCCGCACATTTTGTCTAATTTTGTTGCATCCTGAATATGTACATACAGTAAACATATTACATACTTTTACGCCCATTTTGGGGTCTCTGTCACCTTTACTACTTGTCCTGTCCACTTGAATTTTCAAATTTCTTGTTTTTCTGGCTTTATGCCATCTGTCTGATGTCATTTATTCATTTGTGCTTGATATCAACGTTCGCACGGGTACGCCAATGGGCACATCACGGGGGTTTGTGTATTTTCTGAGTGGTTTCGCTTTACATAAAGTACCAGTAGCAGAACAAGGTCACAACATATATGTATGTACATATGTGCCAGGGCACGTGCACATGTGCGCAGCTGACGTACATATACTGTATATGTATGTATGTACCATGGCAGGTGCACATGGGCGTATACCGCTCATTTGACCAACGAAACTTTAAGCAACCGTGAAATGAGTACAACCAATGTGTTCAGCATCGCAGCCGGAATTGTTTGGTACCTGAATGGTTGAAATCGGTTAAGGTACGCACGTGCCAGCTTCATTTCAGCTAGCGTGCTCGCTAATTGAACATTTATCTTATAAGGGGTATATGTCATATTTTTGACAACTTGTGATGTTTCGGATAAAACGGTCCAGTCGTGCATATCCCATGCTCAATATGACTTGAAACAGAGTGGGTGAATGCCATGCACTGAACCACGGTAATACATCTCCATGCATGGCAGATTCCTACCACTTTTCGAACTTTTTGCGTTTCATGAACCCTACGTCTTGACCAGTGAACCCTACGTGTTGTCCAGTGAACCCTACGTCTTGCCGCTTGTACCCTACGTCTTGTCCAACCCTACGTGTCGCCGAACCCTACGTCTTGACCGGCCCTACGTCTTGGCCGACTTCCGGTTTTTCTTATCATGCCATCGATAATATCGAAACTGGATCTTCGCCATTTCAGTTAGTGGTAAAAGTAGAACCCTGTCGGATTGTACTATTGTCGGTGTTTTCAACAACTTCGTTCCTCGTAGAAACGTTTCAGAATGGAGAGCTGCCCTGTGCTCTGTTTGATGTTTAGTTTTCCACACGTCAACTAAACGGCGAAGTTTTTTTTCGCAAACGAGAGTCAAACAGATCACTTTTACCAATTTTTCAGCAGAAACTGTTCTTAGATCGAATTACACGTGTTATGGAAATGCATTCAGGGTGATTGTGATAGTGTCTGACAACGCGCTAGCGATAATGTTCATAATGCCTAGAGCCCCCTTAGAGGCCTCTGTTCAGAAACGTTTTCCCAGCGATCGGAGTTTCCACGTTACCGAATATAGCGCCGGGGGCTTTATGTGGAAAACCCCGGCATGTGAAATTTTAGCTCCAGGTTAAAACAGACCTTCATGTTGTTGTTGTCAAAGCCGTTTGTAAGTTGGCCAGCGGCTGTGATCGACACGACGCCGAGGGTCAGCGTCAGTAAATTTAAACCCAGCATTATTCCGCCGATTTTTTTTGGAACTTTAGTGAAAGCAGGAAGAGAAAGTGACGGGTGCATAGAAGTTGTGAGCGGAAGAGTTCTGACGTGGGTGACCTTTGTTTGTTGCCTGCAGGTTACAGGTTTCTGCCTATATATTGATACTTGCCGCGAATGGTTTTGACAGTTTCGTGCCAGATGCCCAAGAAGTTTTATTTGCGTGGGTGGGTTCAGTCAGACGCCAGCGGAACTCATCAGTGTCTTATTAGCCTTGCCATACATCTCCAGGGCCATATCAGCTCTGCTGGCAAGTCCATTGGCATGGACTTGGCACAGACTTGGCATGGACTTGCTTCTCGTAACATCGTAGACAAATTTTGGAAACCGCCGTTTTTTCACAGTCGCTACTTTTCCCACAGCTTTTATCGTCATCTTCTACCGAACCTGTTCAGAATCCACCTTGTATTTGTTCGTCGGATCAGCCAGTGGCAAATGTTTGTCTGGACTGGCTATCGAGTCGGCGCAATAATTTTGACCAGCGTGAAGGTTGTTGATTAAAAAAGGTAAAATTTCAGCAACTTCACCTTTTTAATGCACTTTTTTGGCATGTTCTCACCTTTTTAATATATAAAAAGGCATGTTTTTATGCTTGGCACAACATTACAAATTGCGAATGTAATAATGTATGTAATTAAGAAAACCGGCACGGTGTCCTTTCGTGATGAAAAATTGGAGATCAAAATTTGCCATTTACAACCATTGCCTAACGACCAAACCAGTTCACGTGCATAGTAGCTGTTTGTTTACACGCAGTAATTATGGATTTATTAGTCATAATGGAAACACCGCAGAAAAAGCTGCTCACACAGATACGCACATACGATTATGTGACGGGACCATCCGAAGCGCCTGGCGTAAAGCTGGGCGCGGGCAACGGGTCCCATTCTCCGAAGGGCGGATGGTCCAAATCGAATGGTGACAAAAATAGTCCAGATTTTCCTCCTCTCTTTTGCAGCCTGGTGCTCTCAGTCTTGTGCCTCTCTGTGCGCGCGCAGCAGACAAACCAGTTTTCGGCCATTTGGACTTATTCAACGTGTAATTGTTTCTCCTTTTTCGAAATTGAAAGCTCTCCTCTTTTGCACTTGTTTCCTCCACGACATCTATGCAAAATCTTTATGAAAATAGTATTTTTGCGTTATTTTATGCTGTTTATTGTGTATGTGTGTTTTCTGTATGTGCACATGTGATGCTGGTCTCATTCTGTTCGGAACGTTGAGTAGTGCATTGCTAATCTGCAAAGTTCTGTTCGAACTGAGTCTTCTTGCCCTGCTCAAAAACTTGGCACAAACTTGCCACAGCCAGTACACGAGCCATTTTGGCACCATGCCAAATGCTGCCCTGGTTCGGCCCACTGGCTTTGGGCCAGGTTTCAACACGTGAGTGCGAGCGTCATGAGCACACGCAATCCTGTTGTCGTTGCGTGACAGCGGGGGGCCCGCACATGCTTCACCGGTGACGCGCGCGGTTACAGTGCACAAAAGTTGCATGGGCGCGTGCATGGTCTGTGCGCTTTCGCGTAACATGTTCTTGGTGAACTGTGTCAACAACGTCCGATTATATGTATCCGTATTATGGGTGATATTTTCAAAACGGTGTAAAGGTCAGTTGGGTGTAAAGGTCGGTGGAAGGCTCGGTGTGAGAAAGTTCAGTGTAAGCTCGGTGTAAGCTTGAAACATTGCACGCTGAGCAAGCAGCAGACGCGCGTTTCTAAACGAAAGGTCAACTTTGACAGTCTGCTGTGCAAGTGTAAATCGTTTGTTTGCAATATTGTTTGTTTAGGTTGGTTGCACAAGCGTTTCTAAACGACATTTATGAATTTTGTAACCTTTTATGGAGATTTGATTTCGTGCTGCGATCAGTTAGTGACGTCAAAACTTTTGGCACCGCTGTCAATGAATCTTTAATTTCTCAACGGCGAAATATTAGGTAACTTACAAATACTCCTTTAAAACGTCCATGCAACCAGCTTAAATGGACCAGATTGCAAACAAACGCTTTACGCTTGCACAGCAAACCATCAAAGTTGACCTTTCGTTTAGAAACGCGCGTCTGCTGCTTGCTCAGCGTGCAATGTTTCAAGCTTACACCGAGCTTACACTGAACTTTCTCACACCGAGCTTTCCACCGACCTTTACACCCAACTGACCTTTACACCGTTTCGAAAATATCACCCTATGACTACTTGCCGCAAAGTCCATATCCACCACCTATGTGCGTATACACCTGACCATTTATGTACAACACACCAATCTTCAAGTCGATTCACTCTAGGTTGGGGAAACATCAGCCAGCTATAGTATAGCTCGTGGCCAATATTCTTTTACACAATGGGTGGAATTTTCGAAACGGTGTCAAGGTCAGTTGGGCGTAAAGGTCGGTGTAAAGTTCGGTCGAAAGCTCGGTCGGCGTAGCTCGGTGTAAACATGAAACATTGCCTGTTATTAACGTGGAATGTTTCAAGTTTACACCGAGGTCTGTCACACTGAGCTGTCGACCGAGCTTTCCACCGACCTTTACACCCAACTGACCTTTACACCGTTTCGAAAATATCACCCAATGCATCACAAGCAACTTCCGCCATCAAGCATTGCGACCGGACTGTATTGGTGACGTGACTTCCTGACTGTGACAATATTTCGAGATGTCACTGTAATTTTGACTATGTTGTGCATTTTATCGCGTTTGATGCCGGGTATCGTAATTAAGATAGCCGCATGGAAGCTGTAACCTCAATCAGCGTTTTTAGCTTGCGTTTCAGACCATATGTATGTCAAACACGATCTTCAAATTTATTTGATGTTGACCATTGGCAAAGTTGTCATGCATGCTGAATACTAGCGCACGCAAAACTGAGCAAAAATGTTCGTAAAATAACTGTACTGACATTGTTCTGTTCCATGCTAATTACAAATTTGCTCCGTTTTCTAACATACCCTGATGATTTCTGTAATATCTGTACTGTTGCGCAATTTAATCCCATCGAATGCGTTGGAGTGCTGGAGACTACTTTACTCGTGACCTTGCTTTTTACTGTTATATACTTTTTACACCGAGACCAACACTGTCAGCGTACAGCATGTAAGACTAATTCGTTTTCAATTTAGGTAGCAATTCAAACTGGTCGATGCAAACATATAAGTCAGTGGAAAAGTTCTCTTTTGTGTCCCTCCATCCAAACATACATAACTAACTTGAGTTCAGCCATATCATTCTTGAGGAAACCAATTTTTGGGTGGTCGGAATAAAAAAGGCATTCTGGTAAACTAAAAAAGGTATAAAACCGTTCGATAATAAAAAAATTTGTTAATCCAAACATGGTGCAGAACTGACGCTACATATAGCGTATTATGCTGCTTGAAGTAGCAAGCAAAACAGTTGCCGTGACGTTTGAATTGAATGGGCCTCCCCTGCCCCATATCATTTGTGCCTGACAATTTATTCAGATAGAAAACATTTTTGGCAAAATCACTGCAACAACTATGGCCAAGCTGAACGCACTAAAGATTAATGCCTTACGACGGTGTTTACTGCACCACTAGCCTCCCTCCAGGAAGTACCAGGCTCTGTCATTGATTTCTCGAGGAACTCTCAGGAGCAGAAGGAACCGTGAAGGACTGAAAGAATAGAAGCAACAGCGGAAAGGCGTTGCCGCTGCTCTGTTGTTCCGTCAACGGAACTGCATATATACTGTTACTTATCAATGACATTTAAAATTCTAACTTGGAGTTCACTTTCAACAGCATGGTTCGTATCTCGCGCTTCAAAGCGTTGCTCTGCGTCACGTGTTCTTTGACCAGTGTGCTAAATTGGCTGCTACATTTCGGACCACTTAGTTTCACACCAACGTATTTTCGCGAAAGTGGAATTTATCACAGAATGATGGTGAATGGTACGGTAAGTGATATTCGAATCTTTTGACGTTATATGTGCACAGATATATACACAGTCACGTAAGTTGTCTGTCACCCCGTCCGAACTGGCAGGTCAATCAGAGGGCTTGTCCTTATCTCTGGGATCAACTCTCTAAAAGGGGGGCGGGGGATACGTTACTGTATGGGCACGGGTCAACATAGCCTTCCAAATGGTCGGTGTGATCGGTAAATGAGGAGCCACTGTGCTGCAGAGTCTGCCGTGATCCCGGCTTAGAAGGGTACCGGTGGCACTTCTGGCAAGCAGACTTCACTTTACTGTTTCATGCCTTAAAGTGAGGAAACCCGAAAAGCTTGGCGGCGTTTGTTTTCGGCCATTTTTTCAGGAAATGAAGACCAGGCACTTAGAAACACAGTTCAGTAACTTGATTTCCAGTTCGGTGCTCCGTGGTGTTTCACTACATTTTGTCATGATGGCTTTACACCTTTTGTTGTTTTACTCCTCGTGACGAAATGTGTTGTATCCGTGACACCCAATTGGAAATACAGTTGCTGAATCTTTCGTTCTAATGCCTGGTCTCCCTTTCCTGATGAAAAATAGTCTAAACAAACGCCATCAACTATTCTTTGCCTCTAACGGGCCACGGGCGGAGATGGAGTTTTGGACCCTGTTGTCATAGAGTCGAAGCGCTGACCCGTAGCGCAGCAGAGAAAACGTGCATGTGAATCATGAAGACTCGAATCCCCGTAGTTTCAGCCAACCGACCACTGCCTAAGTAAATACAGTGCGAATGTCATTAATTGGAAACACGTTTACAGAAACTACTTTAAAAATAGTTTTTGATTCTGGGGAAATACATTAACGCTGGTCAAAATTAACGCACCAAGTCATTCGCAAAAATCGGTCCGCGGTTAAAAATGCGCAAGCACTGCCTCCAGCTCAACAATCATTCTCTTTCTTCTCAGATAACTTACGAAAATGAAAATGTGCTCAACGGCGTATTCTTTCAACTGAAACAAGTTGGTAGCCTCATCCTGCCTTTCACTGGCTGGTTGCTGGTTAAAACGGGAACTCCGAATTCAGCAATTCTAGCGATGGCTGTATTAATCGTTACTCAGTTGACACTGACGGTGGCGGAAGAATACTGGTCATTACTCTTGGCCAGGACCGTGCAGGTTTATACGGCGGCTGTTTCTTAATTTTTTTAAATATCAACTTTGCAGACCACCAATCTCGATTTTAATGATAGTTTGGACATACGTATCACATGTTTCTTTTCGTTTCAGGGTTTCGGTTGCACACTGCTGGAGGTGTGTTATATGACCATGATATCCGAGCATTGCACAAACGTTCGTGAACGATCCATCCTAATGGGATTAGCCTTGGGCGTCATGCAACTGGCTATTGAAGGTTGGAATGGAACAGAATTTTATTGTGTCGCTTAGGGTTAGACTGAAGATTCGGCCAAATCAAAGCTCGTGAAAATATGGCTAATTGTATAGTCATCAACGCAAAACGTTGGTCATCGTCGGACCAAAGCAGCACTGAATAAGCGAAAAGAAATACTCTTCTAATAAAAATGGTTCAAGTTCCTGATCGGCGTGACACTTTGTTTATTTACTTTTCTCTGTTTGGTTGCCAACACGAGTCGCTTTCTCTGTTTAGTCACAAGCGGATGTCGGCAAAAATGAAGGAAGAGAAAAATCTATCCGCCGTTTATTTCGTCATCGTCTGCCTTTTATTTGGACGACCTTTCATTTGTAAAGGATTAAGTCATCGCTCCCCTTCCCCCACAGCTGGACCGTTCCTGTGCGGTTATCTGTATGACGTCGCTGGCAAAGCGTGGGCTTTTGGAATATTCTTGATTCCGATGACGGCTTGCATAATTCTACTCGTGGTTCTGCAATTGATGCTCATGAATAGACGCGGAAGTCAACAGGGGGCAAATGCAGTGGTACACGATCGTAAGGACCTTGTGGACTTTATTATTTGGTTCATTTCTTGTATGGTTTTCGGTTCTCTGGTTTTTGATACTTGTTTGCACCAAGCGTTTATGTACAATGTCACCAACCACGCGATAATGATGCGCAAATCTTTGGAACGAAAAGTTCGATTCGTGTTCACAAAAGGTTTTTCACGGAACGCAACGAAGGAGAGCGCTTCAATGTGGCTAATCATTTGTGACCTGCGGATTATGTGTACGATACTGGCCGGAGTGGTGTCGGCCTTAAATTATGGAACAATACTTGCACAATTGGCTACGTGGATGAAAGTAAATGATGAGAGAGAGAATTAAGACGTTTGAATCAGCAATTTTTAACACTTCTTTTTAAAATCTCCGAATTTTTTCAGGGAAATTTCTCAGACCTGAGTGAAGCTGCTATTGGATTCGTGATGCTTAGTTCGCTGCCTGCATACTTGTTGGGTGAGTTGAAGGTTTATAAATCTTTCGAGAGTTCACAATACGTTTCCGAATAGAGCCCCGGGGCTCTATATGGAAATCTCCGCTGCTTTTCTCAGGCATAGTAATCGGTGTTGGCCTAATCGAATTCCGCCCACAATGGCTGACACTGTACATGGCACTGGCACTGTTTGTGCAAGCTGTATCAATTGTGGTCATGGCTAACGTTGCTGGTTGGAATTTTTAGCCTTAAGATTTTTCAGACTTAAATATTCGTGGTTTTGATTCTGCAGCCAAAATCTACTGGCTCATCTGCTTCACGTTCGGTACAAATTCCGGTCCCAAAGGCGTGTTTTGGCACGTACTCAGTCTGGCGTTGACAATTATGGTGGAAACGAACGACAAATACAGCACTAAATCATTAACGAGCGTTTATGCGCAGGTGAATAATCGTTTATGTGCACCTTGTTCCAGCGGTTTGCATTTATTTATAAGTTTTCACAAGAATAAGTCTTTCAAACTGATTGTTTGCACAGGTATGGTCGCTTGAACACCTGCTCCGTTCAATTTCCTTTCTGGTTGGTAGTCCTCTGGGAGGAATTGGTGTGCAGATGGGCGGTTTTCACGTCTTATGTGATCTGGTAGCAGCTTTGGACATTGCTGGTATGATTTTCGGCTGCTCGAGCTAAATCTTGAACAGTTTCGCAAATGCGCAAAGTGGTGTACCCACCTTTTGGCCAAGTGGCGCCAACCCGAAAATGTCGTTTTATCTATACGATATTGTTGAAAAGTCACTTTTATCTAGTGCTTATTTAGACTTGGGCGATGTAGGCCCAAATTAAATTCATAATGTGACCAAGCGCGCCCAAGCTAACTTTGATGGAAAATGGATACCAGACGCGCGAAGCGGGCGATTTTGCACTTAAGTGTATTAGGGTGAAAATCGTACGATCCTGGGGGGGGGGGCGGACGCTCTTTTCCCTTCTTCCCTCCGAAATGGTGCCACATTCACGGGCCACCGTGAACAAAGAGGGCGGGCGGTCCCTATGGCCCGCCTAACACAAACATTTCTCAGGTTTCTTGAAATAATAAATTTAAGCAAAATTTCAGCTGCGATCGTGCTAATCGTGTGTTTGCCGTGGAGAACGAAGCCGATCAGTAGCGTGCCAAATGATACTGACGCCGATGACAGCAGCTCGGAGGAGAGACAACCGCTGCTGCTGACGAATACAAGGTGACCGATCACTGAGATGGTTGGATTGACAGGGCGAAACGCTCGCTGCGATGCTGATGATGTTATTTCATGAGGACGTTCACTTGTCTTGCACACTGTTGACTTGAATTAACCCGCACTACATGTGTTCGTCTGACGTTTTGACTCTCGAGTTATTAAAGTGTTCGCTATACTGTATATACCTGGACAAAATCTTCTCGTGCCAAATGCGCATGTCCAACTCAGGGTGCGCTGCCTAGCAGCAGGTTTTTTCTAAAATATCGTTCCAAAAGTTAAAAAAAATTTTGTTATTTCAAAATTCGAAAATTTCTCCATTTTTTCTCTAAAAGTGCTATTTTTGTATAAAAATTTCAACTGTTGACATCGTCTGACCCCACCGTGGTTGTATTGGGTACCATAATGGTTGTTTTGAGGCATCTAGACATAGTGCGCGCGCCTCTCAATGATTACACATAGTACGTGTGACTGGGTGGGTGTAAACAACGAACAGAGGTCAACCACGGTCAGAGCTGTGGCATTCACAACTTCCAGCACACACAACGTCACTTTCTTTTACTGTTACCGCGAATGGTTTTGACAGTTTTGTGTCGGATGCCAAAGCAAATGCCACTTGGGTCCTGTCGAAGACCCATCATTGCCTGATCATCCGTCTTGCAGAAAGTCTGAATTAGTGTTACTTTGTTCCTGCACACTTCAACGCAAGAAGGAAAGTCATGTCTGTGAAGCAGAATGAATTTGTGAAATTTCTATGTAGTTAGTTGAGTCGACTTTGTAACATTTTTCGAACCGTGAACAAATTGTGAACAATTTATTGAACAACTATTTGCTGAATGTGAAACAAGCTCCGCAATTAAGGACATTTACAATGAAAACGAATGTCTTGAGTGTTGGTCATGGTGCAATGTAAGTAAACATTGTAACAAGCAAAAATCAATAGCCTCGTGGTCAGACAACTCAAACTTGTGGTTCCCCAATAATTCTGTCAAACGTGTTTCAATGAAATTCGTATCATAACTTGCAGCAAAGACCAACATTTTGTGAGAACTCTACAGACGAACTCTGTTCTGCGAAAGTCCTCGCAGCCTTAAAGGACTAACTACATATACTTCGTTCTCTCACGCAACACGAAACAAATTTTCACCTGCTGTTTGGATTTCATGCACGCGCTGGCCAATCAGCGCGCGAAAATTTGTTGCGCGACAGAACGAAGTTATGGTTGGGCCTTAAAACCACGAATGTGATACAAACTACATATAAATACAAGGGAAACTGCAAGTATGTATAGAAACCCTATGCCAACACGAGCCCGATTTCGGAGGTGGCAGATGGTGAAACATTCACACGTGGCTGCCGATTTGGGAAATGTTACACGTTATATAATACAACGGGGTGCATGAGAATTTTCACTTTCCATTAGTTTGTAAGCACACCATCTCCGAAATCGGGCTCGTGTTGGCGTAGTTTGCCTTTATTATATATTCCTCTACGCAGATCACAGACATTAAACAGAATACCTACACAAAATACATGGATAGAGTTGAGTTCATTGTCAAGCGTGCTGTCGGAGAAAGTCAACCATCTGCTCAATAAAACGGAAGTGAGCGCAAAAATACACACATACTTGTACCTACGCACGGCGAAAATGATTATCCCTCCACTATCCTCTGATGTTCATAGCCCATTTTCATCAAACTGATCACGTGATCAATAAACTTAGCCCACGCAATCACCACCTTGTGGTTGTGTTTTCGGCTGCTCACAGGTGGACCACCGCCACCACCGCTGGTGACCACCACAACATTTGAATGGCTCGTGCTACTCTCCCGGTGACTCAGGGTTGTTGAGCGACTGTCCGTCAGACTGAGGAACTCCTGATGACTTCTTGGCCGTTGCTGTTGACAGGATACACTGTCGCTCTGTCTCTCTTGATTCAGCACCCAGTTGGTGATGACCGTGTTTAGCGCGGGCTGGAATAAGAAATTTTGGGGTGTTTCGATTGTTGCAACCTATGAAAACTCAGTGGCGAATGCCAATTTGGCTAACGTGGGGGTCATAAATTGAAAAACTCGTGTTTGTCTGTTGTGCTTGTCCAGTCATTCTTAGCGCACATTTTCATTCTTTGCATAGAGTGTCTCGGAGAAAAATTCTATAGGGTTGTTCATTCTTTCATGTTCTACCCGCCACATCTTTCACATTGAGAACCGAAATTTTTGTGGTTCGGAAAAAAAGTAAATCTTAAAAAATTTTTTTTAAAAATTCAAAAAAGTTAAAAAAAGGTCGACAGTAAAAATTTTTTTAATCCAACCCTTGTTGTCGCTGTGCCGACTGTATGTTGTCGTTGTGTGTGCGCTTTGAGAATGGCTGCCTTGCGCATGTTGTGGTAAACATTGTGTGAGCTGTGTAGGGTTTTGAAAACTGGGAAGCACAAACAAGGAACTTGATAATTAGAGGATTTTTATTTGTAATTGACAACTTATTTCATTACCATAGATACTTAAAATTACACGAGTACAAAATCCTAGCAAAAAATGACCAGGTTTCTGAAATCTTTTATTTTTTTATTCAACAACGCACACGTTTCAATAGCTATTGTGCACTGCGGTTTTCGCCACAATGTTGAAGGTTGCTGTCACTTCAGTATCAAAGTTTGAAACAGCCTATTCGTGTCACAGCAGCGTTTCAAATTTTTTCGGTTTTTTTCACCAGGGACAAACTTCAACGTGGCTGTGAAACATCAGGAAGCAACCAATCGGTTCGCCAGATTAGGGTCGAGTAACACCATGTACAAACTTTGTTTATATAATCTACCCCCTAGATCAAGCGCGATCGAAGGGTTGTTAACCAGCAGCTTTAAGTACTGGGGCTTGTTGATAGTCACCAATATCTTAATGCATGAGAGGCTTCAACCCGCACGAAACTTTCACAAATGATCAAATTCGACGTGTTCGTTATTATTTGGTGGAAAACGAATACGCTGTTACAAGGAATCAGTTTCTTTGTCTGCCTGTGTTGTAGCTTCAGACATAAACAGTCCAGGAGAGCGCATCAAACCAACCTCAGCAGCAATATAAAGTGATACGACAGGCTCTTAGTCAGTGGTTAATAAAAAAAATTTTTTATTCAAACCCCATTTTTAAAAAAAATTTTTTTTTAATTTAAAAAAATTTTTTTTTATTCCAGCCAAAAACTGCCAGAAACGAAAAAAAATGAGCGCTAAAGCAAAAAATAGTGGCATTTTTCTTCCATAACGTGTGGTAAGTGCATATAAAGCACTCACGACACGAAAACAATACTAAACAATGGTCAATGAGTATAAACAGTGGTCAGGTACACACCCGTACACTTCCCCCACGTGGTGTGGGTGCCTTGGTGTGGCTTTGTGACACTCAAGACGGTAAATTTGGGTGAAACTATTGCCTCTTGGTACACGACCAATGCAAATATGTGACAAACAGTGTAAATATAGAGTGAATATCACACCGAGTCACTGCTTTCGGGTGTGTTGCATGGATAAATGCATGCCCACCCAGTCACATGTACATGTATAATCATATGAGAGGCCATGTGAGTGTGTGCACTATGTCTAGATGCCACAAAACAACGATTATGGCACCCAATACACCCATTGTAGGGTCGGGTGATGTTAACAGTAGCAATTTTTATGCAAAAAATAGCACTTTTAGAGCAAAAAAATAGAGAAATTTTCGAATTTTGAAATAATAAAAAAAATTTTTTTTTAACTTTTGGAACGAATTTTTTTAAAAAACCACTGCTCTTAGTGACGATAATGATGAAAGGAATTCGGGCACTTGCAAATAACCGCGTCGCACATACAAGAGACCCTGTCGTTAAAATTGCCATCTACAACGGCTCGTTCCCGCATCTAATTACAACAAAATGTTAACATAGCAGTAAAACTAGAGTATAATAATATTATATTCAAGGACATGCGCAACGCATGCAATGCCTTGGGATCAACAAAAGTGTGTTTGAAATTAGTGCCTTTAAACGATAACCACAGTCAATCGTAAAATAGGATAGTCACGTACATACTGCTTTCCAAAAAATGCTTCGATTACTTTATTGAGGGGATACCTTGAATTAGAGTGATCTGAATGACATAAAACTCGCCGCACTTTTCAGCGACTGGTTGTGTTTACAAAAAATTGATATTTTTATTGGTGATACTAATTTATCAATAACATTGAGAATGTTGACTTTGAGAGCCACTTCGAATATGGTCTGGACCTCCACTCAGATCAGGATTTGGGATCTGAGAACCTCCTTTCTTATGGCCTTCCTTCCATGATTTGCTTAATTTGTTTATTGTTTTACTCTTAACCCAATAAACCTTCACTTTACCCCATTCCAGGCCGTTGACGCACCCATGCGTCGACCGACGAGGGTCGTATTTCGCAATCATGGTCGGGTCTACCTCATATGGCCGTCTGGTGTCGATACCATCGAGGAACGAGGGATCGAAGCCCGTAAGCCGACGTTTATTCCTTAGCCTCACTGGCAGATCTAGTTGTCCAGGGGTGACGAAGACACCTGGCTTGTCCTGACTTAACTGGATCCTATATCGGTACCTATACGCCAACGTATTCACTCGCAGTGCTCGTTTCATAACCTCGTGATGCGCACTGAATTCGTGTCCCTCCTTATAGAGTCTGGCACACGTCAGGTCAGCCAGTGACACGTTGTTCCTAGCCATCAAGCATAGTTCCACATCGTCGTCCCCTGTGGGTACTAGTTCCTTCCGCGGGATACCCAATAAAGGGTCAATCCCTTTCCTCCAAACATAATCAGCTCTCTTCTTAGCCTTCCCTTTCAATTCAGGCACGAAATCGGAATCCCTGATGCCACGCACCATGACGTTGTTCAAGGCCTCGAACTGAATCGACGAGTACGC
>JASAMV010008376.1:0-28252 GCA_030248065.1 Rhynchonema sp. JSB1_4
AATCAAAAAGTAATATTTTCGCATCGCTAAGTGAATCGTGATTGGGAACCGACGTTTTCGGTCCCTAAATAAATATTCAGCATACATAGAGGCGACATTAGGAGGTCAACGTTAAGAGTAGCCAAAATAACGTTCAAAGATCGTCACAATAACAAAAGTTCCAGTATGATGAAGGTGTACTGTGCACAGGTGTGGCGGAAACAGCCGAGCTTTGGCGCATAGCAGCATCGGAGGAGCGTGCCTCCGGTCGCAGCGGTGTGCGTGGTGTGTTGCGTCACGCCACACCCACCGTGCTCAGACCCATTGTGCTGGCGGGCAGGGCCACCGGTCATGTATTGGATGGCTTGAAGGTACAGCTGCAGCCAGACAGCAGACACGAACACCGGGACAAGTGGAAACACGGGGATACATGAGTAGATGGGTTTGGGTGAAACATCAGATGCTTGGCAACTTACAGGAACTTATTGCAAACCTGATTTTCTGTTGTTGCATTTGTATATGACAAAACTGTGCACTGTGGCAGAGTGATTGATTTACACTGTGATGTTGCGTAGACAATAGATGCATTGTGATTTTAATGACTTTTGTATGGTGTTGTACATAGTCACTATTGATTGAATGGGTATTTGCAGGTGTTTCAAGAATAAGTTGATATTTTGAGAATTGTGCTAGTATTCAGCGTGTGAACAGAAATCAGACATAACCTTCCTTTTTTTCTATTTATGCATCCGAATGAAAACGGTGCCTTTTTGTTAACATATTACTGCTAATAAGTTATCATGAATGCAACAAATCTTTCGTCACAAGTTCGGTTGTTTTGATGTCTCAATTATTGACAATTTTAGATCTTTTGCTTTTCATTGACCTGAGTGTGTTCTTTCCACCGTTTAAAACTTCAATATTGGCACATGTTGTACAGAACGCATTCAATTCATGCGATGAAGTTAACATTTGTGACTAATTGGACTATTGACATTGTACAACCGCACAGGCTGAATGCAGTTTAACAATCTCCCAGTTTGGAAACTATCACCGAAAAATGGTCATCACTAAAACATCACAAGATTCATTTCACCGCACACCCAGGTTTTCTTATGCTTATCTCATAAACACTCGATAGGTCTCAGTACAACTCGTTTGGCCGGACAGTGAACAGGCAGGCAGAAACTACGACATATGAATTGGAGGTTGATACAAAAGTGCAGTAAAGATCAGGGGAATACCGCAGAGGTAAAGTCAACGAAGTTGGCATCAGTTTGTTTCGAAATATGTAAGTTAGCAAACCGATAACATGCTCGCGAGTGCTACTAAAAGTGCAAAATTATAATTTGTAATTGGGTGCAGGTTCTTCGGTTTGCCTTGTGGACAAACGTAGAGCTAGTGAAACTACAGATCGGCAGTGCGTCGCAGAAAATGAAATCGTTGAAGACACGATACGTTGGTACCGTAGACATGGGTGTGTGTGTTACAATCGCTTTTTGTCACGTACGCACACAAACATGTCCAATGAAAACTGATGTCAAAAGGGCTCCTCGGTAGAAATCCTCTATGAGCATCAAATAAAAGGTCTACAACTGTGGCGCGATCCAGTTTTTTCAGGTTCATAGATCTGTAATCAGGAAACAGTTGCAACAATCGCATGGTCATGTTCATACCCATCCCTATTTTTCCTATCCATATTGACGAGATGGCTGAATTAATACTCAACCGTGACCTTTTCAAAATCCCCATGATTGTCACAATTGCATTGTAGATCAATCGGCGATAATAAATAAGTTTCATTCATTAAACCTACGATTAACAGCAACAGGTTTTTTTGTTAGTGACGCGTAGCGGGCGTGTGATGTGACTGATGTTTCTTACGCGTGTAAACGTCTGTCTTCTTTGGTTTTGCAGTGAAAAACCGCAGGTAATGCACATTTACTTTCATTTGTGTAGATGCGCATACCTGTGGTGCACAACTGTTTTTACTAACAACGATTGTGTTCTAATTAAATCATGACTGAATGATTATTGTCGTCCGCCGGCATCGTCAATAAAAACGCGAGGAAAAGTAGAAAACACCAAAAGGCAAGTGCAAGAACATGATGATAACTCGTACAGTATGACGTTTACTACCTATGATGCATAAGGTACGGTTTTTCTCATGTTTTTTAGAATTTAGAAAACTCGCAAGCGCAGTTCCAGTCCGCTCAAAATTTCGACCCAAAACCCCCACCCCCCCCTTACTGGTGCACATGCTCGTCGCGTGCGGGCACGTGAAAAGAGTACATAATCGTGTCACCTTGGCCCAATAAATATTAACTTCAGAAAAATTTGGGGCCAGCTTTACTTTCCGCAAAAAAACGGCAATTTGACACCAGAAAACAGGACCCAAAAACAGCGGGTGACAGCATAACAAAAACTAGTTCACCCGCTACCCAGTTCACCATCCGAAAGTGCGTGCAACATTCGAATGAAAACGGGTGATAACGAAAAAAAACAGTACATGTTGTTGCTTTGTGTATGATACTTGACACCCCGAATATATTGGGCTGCACTAATGAGTTGCTGAAACAAGAGTCCTTTCGCATGTTTTTGTCAGTTCTCTTGCCAATGGAATTGAAAAAACCGGAAAATTTGTCGAACCATTCAAAAAGGTGGTGCGGTAATAGAGGCACGCTATTCCCGTCAGAAATGCGTGGGCACAGCTGCTATGTATGTACATACCTACGTGTTACCCTTGGTGCAATAAAAACACGAAACTTGAATGACCAGACAAATAGTCGTTTGGCGACAAAAACTATGATTACAATTTTGTTGTGCATCATACCTGGTTTGCTAAATTTGTGCATTTTGTGAACAGCACCGCACACTATTATAAAAAGATGGAACACTTTCGTAAGAACTGGTCTGGCTATTTTGTTTCAGCTATACCGTATATCTGACCGAATTTGTGAAGTTCGAATTTGAGGTTGTTTTGCTTTGCGGTTACGGTTGCAAACCGGTTTTTGAAGATCATTAACTGACTCAGAAAGAATTGTTGTTAATTAAGAGCGTCTGGATGTCGATGCGAAAGTATGCTTGAGCACCTTCATAAAATCGGTCAAAAGCCGAGGAGACGTTGATGATTTGCATTATTTGAGCTTCATTGCCCGGTCAAAAATTGGGTGTACGTAATGTATACTGGCACGTGCAATTTTCGTGTTTTTTCAGAATAGGCACAGAAGCAGACAAAGCGGTGCAAAACCGGATTGCAGTCACTTGAAGGCAGTTAACGATGTTAAACTTACTTTTTGGTAATTAATCAATCATGCGTATGAGCATAGCTGTAGGTATCAATATGTTTGGGCTATTCATTGTTTATGTGGACTAAACCTGCATCTGTGGTGTACTGTATGTATAGGTATATGTATTTCTCTGATACTGTACGTGTACCCTCTAAGATGAAGCCCGTTTGATGTTTCTGTTTTCCTGTTTATAACAGTTAAAAGTGGTCGTACATAATTGTTGACAGTGATTGTCGATAAAAAGGTTTTGATCATTAGCTGTGCACTGCGCATGCTGTGCATATATAATCTGCACATTTGTTTGTGGTTGATTACGGTGCATCACAAGTTTGGCATTCTAAAGTGCTGGACATTTTCGAAAGAAGTTTTTTCGGAATGTTACACCGCATCGGGCATCATGATGTAATCCACTCTTGTCACCCTCTATACTGTTGGTTGCTAACAGAACATGGAGAGCAGACCAGGGAGCACTTTCTATTTGATACAAATTGTAAGTTCTTACAAAAAAACGCTACAATTTGTACCCAGGTACAAAAGTCACTTCACGCAGTTACAACTGTGAGTGATACAATTGTAAGAAGTTACAGTTGTAACTGGGTACAATTGTATTCAGCTACAAAAGAAAATTTTGTAACTCGCATTGTAAGAAAGAGAAAAATTGTAGCTGGGTGCACACCGGTGGGACCGTCCTAACTCGACACAATTTGATTGTTTATCCATTATTTGACCCGGGTCCGATTTTTTAAATACTGTTTATCATCTCCAGAAGCAATTTATTGGAAACTAATTTTATCAAACATGCGTTTTCATGGTTGCCTAAGCGAAAGAAAATCGTTCCATCGAAACATTTTCAGCTGTATTGTATCCAGCTACAAAAAATTGTAACTGATACAAAACTATTGTGGAAAGTGGATTTACAATTGCTTGTAACTTTTGGGTACAATTTGTAAGTTTTTATTGTATGAAATAGAAAGTGCTCCCTGACCAGTTGCCTAACCGTTAAACCACACTGTTGTCAAAAAAACTGGCAAGTTTCTTTTTTATGAAGGGAAATAAAAACGCGCGAGCTTCTGTCATGACGATACTGGGGCGCCACGAAAAACTTGACGACCATCATCACTTTGCATAATACCTCGTAAGGTGTAGGTATGCGCACTGTTTCTTCTTCTTGTTCAATTGTGCGAAAAAACACTTTTTATTTCTTGATCGTCCAGTTTTTTGACGCGCGTGCACTGTTCTTGTGCGTGATGCTCCCCAAAAATGCAATAATCGTCGGTAATTTGTCGTCTTCTGGTAGCTGCTCTCGTATTGTCGCAACCGTTGTTGCATTCGCAACAGAGTGCAGGGCAGGTAGGCGCGATTAGATCTTCTTGTGAAACATCAGCCAACAGAGCAGTTGCCATGCCGTAATTGTGCATTGCCTTGATTGCGTCACAAACCAGGAAATGAGACTGCCTGTTGTTTCGCACACTAATGAAGCTCTTGTAAATACTCTCAGGTTTTGTTTTTTTTGTATCCTCTTGAGTCTTGAGGTTTACTACCTAAAGCATCAATAGATTCACAAATACTATCCAAAGACTTTTACTGGTTATGAATATATACATACCTACGCAGTACAAGTTCTTATTTCAGACGTATTATTGTTTTACAACAAACTCCGTCAAAACGTTTTTACACTTTATTTTTCGCGGGAAGATGCTCCGCATGCATGGAGCGGGTTTTTAGTGCTTCAAATATTTTTCACAAGGCCAAGAGCATTTGAAAAAACACAGTGAAAGTCTAAGTACAGTATTAGAGCTGTTTAATGCAAAACAAAAACAGACCAATGTTGTGGTTTGTTTTTCTAGTTTTCTGTCTAATAGATGCAAAAATAACACGAGTTTGATTTGTGTTCAATTTTACAGAGGTTTTTCACTACTTTTGATTTTCTGATAGCGGTTTGTCATTTTCGGGTAAAAAACTACGATTGATGTGTCACTCAAACATCGCCTCTCGTTTTCTGTCAACAATTGTTCATTTTTTGGTTGCTTTTTTTGTTTCAATCGGGCATATAACATGCCTCTAGATCAAGTTGTTGGCAAAGTTTGGTTTGTTTCGTTTTCTTGCTATTTCGGACTATTTGAGTTGAGGTTTGTGTTTGTCACGTATACACTAGGTATGTTGTGCGATTGCTCTTTTTTTAGCAAAGAGTATACAGAAAGCAAGATGCATGAACAGTGGATTCGTGGTGTCAACAATTCGAAACAAAACAAAAAATAAGTTGCATTTTTATACAAAGCTGGTTTTGTACGAGAACCGATTCGTATGATGACATTTCCATTCTGTAGTATCTTGGTTATACAATAGCGATCAGTGGTTCAAGGGTACCATGCAGCTTTCAGGCACGGCGGAAGGTCAGTGTTTGTCGAGACATTTCCCCAATATGGGAGAAAGCACGCGATTAACGCCTGCTTATTATTGAGAACAGTTTCTCTGTTTTGGCACAGGTGATTGATATGTTTTTATTATATTTCGGCGCGAATGCCGCCAAACTGGACTAGTTCTTCAAAATAGATGGTCTGCATTCATGATTGTTGCTTTCGTACTTTTGAACGCACAAAGTGTGTTCACGTATATATTTACTTGTGGTATATGCTCACCTACACGTTGGGGAGGACACAAACATACTGTCAATTTATGCATCCAATTTCGCTCATCGCACATTTATCATTCTTAATGGAAAAGTTTTCGATGGCATGGTGATGATATAAAGCCTGTGTTTGAATCAACTGAGGTTGATTCGTGAGAAACTCCGCGCATTGCTGAGCTCTTCCCTATTCTTTTGAAACTACCAATTTCCAAAAAATTCCACTCTCATTGGAAAGCTAAATTTATTTTAAAAATTACTTTTAGGTGAATGTTAAAAATCGCTATGGACTTCCACCAACAACAGAAGCAAAGCTGTTCCGCAGCAGGGCAGCCGATCAAAGCAGATCTAGTCTATGTTGATCCCGTCGAAATTATTCTTTCACCAACAAATTCTAATCCGGTAAGACTGCGGTTATACTCGTTCCGCGGAACTGAAAAAACAAGTGGAGGAACGATCATTTCAGTTGATAGTCTTGTGTTTGCCTGACTAATCATCAGCAGTGCATAGCAGCAAGGGACAACGTGTCCGTCCCGTCTACGAAGTGTTTGGGATTGAACATGTGCGTGTGCTGCTGAAGCACAACGACTGTTCCTCCACTTTCTTTGTACCGAGGTCGGTGGAGGAATCCGTGTTTTAGTGAAACCGTTTGCATTGCACAAAATTGGTTGTATGAGCACCTAGTGTGAGACAAAGCCGTTTGTATGTAGGTCCGCTTTGAGCCATACTCTTATCAATGGCCCGTGGCAATCGTTCCTCCACCCGTTCCTCCAGTTCCGCGGAATAAGTATAACCGCACCTTTAGATGCCACACTTGGTCAAACCTACAATATCTTCAATGGTGCTCAAAATTTGCGTTTGTCAAGCGAATGCAATGCAAGTGCACGTTGTGAAATCTGACAACAATCCAGCGCAGGCAGAGGTGCGGCTTTGTCGCAGTCGCATGGGCTGAGATACAGAGCGCAGTGCTGCAGCTACAGCTGCTGTTCAGTCACAAGGAATGCAATTACCCAAAAACATGACAAATGAAGCAAAATAAACACTTTGCCAATCGAAACTCAAAGGTGGTCGGTTCCGGTCACGTGACTTTTTCCATCAAGGATATGTCAAGATTTCGCCCGATATTCTTTAGGAGATCGAGCATTTCGAGCGTTGGTTTGAACGTCACTACGGTGCTGGTTCAGTGACGCGTCCGACTGTGAGCTATGCAAGCAGTGAACAGTCAACCAGCTGTTGCAGCAGCACAACAAGCAGTCAGGATTCGATATCAGATCCTTATGACGTGAGTTTTATTTATAGTTGGTTTTTTTGAAATCGTTGATCATGAGATGCGACATCAATGCACCCTCTATCGTCTGCGACCATAACCACGCTGAACACACGCCATCCCGTCTGATCTGGCAAGTTTGTAGCAGCTTCGGGCCTGGTTAGCACTTGGATCAGAGACACTGCGTGGGAACACAGTGTCGTAGGCAGTTTTTTGCCATGCTTTTTCTCACTTCAGCAATTGTCCCCCGCTCCTCCTACACCAACAAAACGCGAAGACGAGCCCCAATGGTGGTCGAATACGATTTACAAGGAGCAATTTGAAACATCACGGGTTAACAACACCAAACGACAACATCAGCTCGACCGCGCTGTGGCCAGTGAGTGCTTTTTCTCCATTTCGGAATGCAAGAAGGAAAAACGACCCGTAAATCGCACGATTTTCACTCTAATGCACTGCAAAAGCTCAAGACTTTAAGCGCTATGTTCGCGTCCGAATACACCCACTTTCAATGAAGTTTGGCGGGCGCGCCTGCAAAAAGCGCCAATAAATTTCACGCTCGTCGCGCGCATGTTCACATTTTGCAGAATATGTTTTCTAAACCGCCAAATTCAAAACAGCGCTAGATAAAAATGAATTTTGTGAAATGGTACAAGCACTGGAAAAACTTTTTGGATTTGGCCCTTCCCTAAACCAAAAGGTGGCCGATGATGTGGGAAAACTGACATGCGTGGCGATTTCAGACCGTGCATCGGGTATTAATCGATTAGGTGGCAAGTACGAAAGTGGCAAGCCTTTGCCGGTCGAGATTCGGTACCAAATAATTGGTATGGCCGAGGCCGGCGTGAAACCGGTGGAGATATCGAAGATGCTCAAAGTCTCGCACGGAGGCGTGTCAAAGATTATCAGTCGGTTGGTTCATTATTTACGTAGTTGGCATGCTGCATGTTTCACCGTGTCACCGACAATAAGTGGAGGAACAGCGGTCACATAATGAAATGCTTGCTTGGGGCAGTGTAGCCCGGAGCCAAATGTTTAAGACAGCGGCCATGTACAAAAGCAAAAACCACTGTCGTGTACGCGCATTCAAACCTCTACATAGTGAACAGAACGGGACACGAGTATTTTGTTCACTATGAACAGTATTCACTAAGTGTTACGTACCTAGAACACCGCTTGGAACATCATATCCATTTGGGGACTGGTCATTCGTTCATTACACAGCATGATAGCAAAAATGACAGTGTCCCAGTTAGTGTTGAGTACTTTGTCAGGTTGATTCCGGCCACTCTCACTCAGGTACCGTCAAACGGGCACCATAGCGCCGGGCAAGATTGGCGGGTCGAAACCGAAGAAAACGGTACCCAAAATACTCGAAACGATCGCGCGTTATCGTGAAAAATCACCGAACATTCGAGCCACTCAAATTCAAACACGATTGTGGCGCGAAAAGGTGGTCGCCGAAAAGGACATGCCAAGTGTTTCCCTGATAAACAGGCAAGTTCCAGATTTGGGTTCGAGGAAAACCACATAGTACATGGTAGCGCAACGTATAACAAAAGATCAGCAATACTGTATATTCAGCGGTCGACTAAAGTTCGTCAACGTTTGGTCAGCCTTAGCGGGAGCTAAACTTTCGAAAAAAAAATTTGAAGACAAAAAGTGCCTACGACACCTGGTGTTCCCAGGCCGTCTCCGATCCAAGTACTAACCAGGCCCGAGGCTGATTAACTTGCCAGATCGGACGGGATGGCGTGCGTTCAGCGTGGTATGGTCGTAGACGATAGGCGTGCACTCGTGAGGCAATGCAGATGAAAGAAAGGGAAGAGTAGAGCAACCGATCAACGCGACCAGCGACCATGAAATCGAGATTTTTAGCCTGATTTAGCAAGATGGGCCTTAACATTTTCAGAATGATCCGATTGTATCTCAAAGATGGCCAGATTTCGCCCGACGTTGAGCTGGTTGATTCACCAAATACCAACACTCAGCAAGAAGATAATCCCTATGCTACATTTTTCTGCAACACGTGACGCATCCGGTGATGTTTCAAGTTGGATACATGTATAGTGGCACCGCAACACAACAATAGAACGCCTCATAAATACTCTGTCATGTTTCGATTTCCTGTCGCTCGAGTAGATGATGTTAGTTTCCCTGTCAAACGAAACGTCAACGCAATCGAGTGTAGCTGATGTTTCAGTTTCTATCCCTGCCTATTTTACTGTGTTCCTGTTCATCTGAATTTCTCGACTTCAGTGCCTTTAAATTTTTTGGGAAGTTTCTGTCTTTATGTACATACATACGCGCACCATATAACTGGCCTGGGGTGAGCACGCGATCGTGAAGCCCCAGGGGCTCTAAGTAAAAATTGGTGGAAAATGAGCCTACAAACTGAAAAAAGAAAAATCCTATCGGAGCAACACAACGATTCCACTCACATACAGCCCTTTGAGAGCTTTAAAGCTGCTGGTCAACAACCCATCGACCTCGCTTAGTCTTGGGGGCAGTGCACATTAAGAAAGGTGGGATATAGTGTTACTCGACTCTGACTTGGAGAGTCTATTCGTTGCTTCCTGATGTTTCACGGCCAGGTTGAAGTTCGCCCCTTAGTGAAAAAATGCAAAAGTTATGCCGGCTTCCCGTGGAAAGCACAATTCACGGCAACGTTTAAGAATTTCAGAATATCAAGCACCAACGTTTGTTTCATCAGTATGATATATAGCTTTGCAGGAAACAGCTTGTATCCTGAAGGAGAAGACATTTAGTTTCACAAACCTGGTGTTTTTTGGTCACCGTTTTGCTCGTCGATAATTTTAAGCATCTGCGATTGACCAACAAATGTGTTGATCGGACACAAAAATCCTCTAATTACTGTGTACATAACCTGTGCTTTTGAGTTCCCTGCACCAAACACAGCTAATACAATAATTCGGACAACATTCGCAAGTCGGTCATTATCAGCGCGCGCGCTCAAAAACAACGTGCAGATTCGAGCACTCAAAAATATTTTGTCTTTTTTGGAGTCGCGCACGCCCATAATGACCGACTTGCGCATGTTGTACGAATTATTGCGTTAGCTGTATTTGGTGCAAAGAACTCAAAAGCACAGGTTATGTACACAGTAATTAGAGGATTTTTGTGTCCGATCAACACATTTGCTGATCAATCGCAGATGCTTAAAATTATCGGCGAAGAAAACGGTGACCAAAAAACACCAGGTTTTTTGGAACTAAATGACTTCTCCTTCAGGATACAAGCTGTTTCCTGCAAAGCTATATATCATACTGATGAAACAAACGTTGGTGCTTGATATTCTGAAATTATTAAACGTTGCCACGAATTGCCCTTTTCACGGAAACCCGGCATAATTTTTGCATTTTTTCACTGAGGGGCAAACTTCAACCCGGCCGTGAAACATCAGGAAGCAACCAATCGACTCCCCAAGTCAGGGTCGAGCAACACGATATTCCACCTTTGTTCAGGTGCACTGCCCCCAAGATTGAACGAAGTCGATGGGTTGTTGACCAGCACCTTTAAGTGGGGAAAGTTGGATATGTTCAAGCTTGTTCCATGGGACTCTTGAGAAGGCTATTTTGACTTCGACCACACTTGAACGTGATTCCAAACATTTTCATTTAAACAGAACAGTCATGATGTTCAATTTTTGGGATAGGATTTTTTATGGAATTAACCTGCAGAATTTTTATGGAGTTTATGCATTTCACCTGCTTTCAAACACACATTGCCTTTGTTTTTTTAATTCTTTTTTCATGGCACGTTTGATCCACAAAGCTTGGCTTTCGAAAAATGTATGTATCCTTGTATAAGGGTTGACATACATACAATATGTACAAAAAAGCCTATTTTCGAAAAAAATGAAAAATATAGCTTTTCACCAGCCCAGCTTTGTGGTGGTTTTCTCAGGTTTTGCTTTATATTTGAGTAGAGACTTATTTTGAGTAGATCTTTAACTTCCACTGGTAGCACGAGCAGATAGATAATCAAATTGTACATTGTTTTTATCGTTTACATGATTTTAGCTCAATATTTCAAGCTTAACAAGGGAATAGCTATGTATGTATATATGCGTACTCAAATTACGTACATACATTGTGGTTTTATGTATGGCATTTGTTCAAGATTATTCAGCATAAACATGACAGATGTTATGGCAGTAGGGCAAACCTTGAGGCTCCGATCTGTTATTGGGGATCAGGAGAAAAAAAAATCAAAATTTACAAAAAAAGCAAAGCAGCGCATTGACAAATTTAGAGCTGCTAGCCAGTGGAAAGTTTTAAGAAACACTTTTGATAAGAAAAATCAAAAAGCTTCGTGATCAGAAAGGGCACCACGACGAGCGTTCTCTGAAAGAAACTGAATATTTTCGGCAAAAAGCTGATATCACAAATATAAATAAGTAATGGTAGGAAAGAAAGACAATATCATTTTCGACCTTAGATCAATTATTTAGCGTCATTTTAATTTGCTTCAGCATTCAACAGTCGCAGTTTCAACAGAAAAGTGAAATCAGTGTGATCAGTTGGAACGCAAAATAAAGGCGATTTTCGCTCCCGGGGAGACCAGAAATTGCAACAGATTTGTTGAACAAAGTGGAACATTACCGATTTTATAACAAAGCGAGGCAGACTAGTCAGCAATTTACGGTACAGTAAAACAAACACTGCACAAAAACAGAATTGTGGGCATGCCATGCCATTAACATCCGAACAAACAAGAAATATCCAGAACAAGAAATATTCAAAAATATTCCAGACTGTAAATTGTCGTGGCACCGAAATGTTCAGAATATTGTTATGCGAACTTTTTACAAGGATAAACACAGCGAGTATTGCACAAAGCCAGATTCTCTACATTTCAAAAGAGTAGCACCTTTCTGCATCAGGCATCTAGACCGTAGTTTGTTGTCCCGAGGTACTAAGCGCCAGTATATTAGTATCACCATCTGCCGCTGGCGTTGGGGCAATGGCTGGAGGGTAACTGAATGGACGAGGCGATTGGTGGCCATGGGATCGAGCCCGTTCCCGAAATCTGGCAATGTCGACTTTGGAATTTAGTTCAAAGAGGCTAAGACAGATCGATTGGACTACCGCGTTTGACGAAGCTAACGAAGACACAACGCAACGCTCCTAACTCACTCGAGGGCTTCAGTATAAGTGGGCGGAGTCGGATCGAAATTGATAGTGACCCGTGCCAGGCTGGTGTCGTCTGATTGTTCATATTGAGCTGCACCGTTCGTTCCCTCGTCTTTTTCGTCCTGCGATTAAGAAAAAAGTTACTTTGAAACTTACAAATGTTAGCTAAAGTAATACGAACAATTTCCATGACTCCACTCGGTATCGGTGACTGCAGTGCGGCACTGTAGGACGGAGGCAAGGTGGGCACTCGGTGCACACTGGTTGTTGAGGGGAAGTCGTCCTGAAGGAATAAATGTTCATGGAGCTAATTCATTTTATCATTACAGTGCGCCATCTTGAAAAAGATCCCCGTAAGGAAACACTCTCAATACAGACTGCATCACGACAACTAACCATTCCCCTCTCGGGCCTGAGTCGTTTGTACAAATGAGTGACCGCTTTGATACCGACAAGAACGCCAGAGCAGATGAAGATCGGACCCACGATCCACAGTTGCGCCGTGCTTTGGTCTGAAAAACGATAAAAAAATCTGTGCATAAATTGATGTTTAAAAAAATGTGTCCGCTATTTTTCTACCGGAAGCTTGGGGATTACAGCAAAAGCGAATCATGATTTTCAACAGCGTTGCAAAATGCACTGCATACATAGCATTAGGCGACAGAGAAAACATTTACAAGTGGACTTTGTTGGACGACCGGGACAGGAGTAGAAATTTGTGATGTTGCTTCCCTAAATCAGGGGCTAGTCACTCACAATAAGGCGCTTCAGTAACCCCAGTGTGCACTTCCAAAGGTCGACTGCTTTGCTCTGAATATAATTTTACTTACCCAACTTGGAATGAAACTTCAAACCTAAGCACATGAAGGAAACAGCGGGAAAGCCCCACCCATACGAAAAATGCATGCATCCTGGACCATGGTAAATTCTTAGAATATTAGTGCCGATGTGTACTCTTTTATTCACACAGTTGGCCTCGTGGTCGTATCGTTGCTCTTATACGCTGGCACTAATACTCTAAATACCTTCGAATAAGTGAAGACAGTGGAAAGAATGCCGGTATCCACTTTGCTGGCTGAGCGGGGTTGGTGGAGGTTGGTTTTGGCAAAGCAAAATGAGTTGTGTTGTGTCGTATGGTGCGAGTTGGTTGCTCCTGTGGTTTTTACCAGCAGTAAGCGCAAAGGTTGTTCTCCTGTGAACTGTCAGCATCTCTTCCGGTGGTTGAAATCACAGAAACAACGAAACCGAACGAAATGACATAACCCATTTTGCTGACAACCCACTCCCCCCCCCCGCCGCCCGACGGAGCACACATGGTTGCCAGCGAAGTGCATACCGACAGATTCCTTGACTTGTGCATTTTACCCCGTCGCCCCAACCCCTAACCAACCGTACTGCCGATGCTTCAACGAGCTAAGGTCTTCCTGAGTGTGTCGTTTGCTGCGTTCCATGTAGACCAATATGGTCAATCCCATTCCAACTCCAACCAACACCACAGCGCACATCACGTAACACACGAATGTCGCGTCAACGGCACCCCAGATTTCGTGGGCCCGATTTCGATATCGATCCCATCTGGTCGGTTCGGTGGGGCCTGACGCTGAAAGGGGACACCACCTTAGGCCTCGGCTCAGACACGGACCTGGCTTATATGCAGTACGAGGACATTCCGTGACGTCGGCATTAAAATTACAACTTTTGGCAAACACAATTTGATGACGTTTCAAAGCGAACATGCAAAAAAAACATCGACAAAATCAGTGAAAAATACGAAACATGAGCAATAAACAGCGCAAAAAAGATCAGCGAAAAAAGCGCTAAAAAGCAGTGCTGTGATTATGATTCATGAGAGAAACGTAAAATAAATTTACAAGAGAAAATGAATCATGGTGATTATCTGACCCCTGGCTTGACGATAGAAATTGTAGCTGTGTCCATTTTGTGTGGGCGCATCGTCTACAGTGTGCATGGCCACAATCAAGATTAGACCCGTTATGAGTAAAATCGCCGATAAAACACCGTAGGATACCGTTCCCCGATCGAGCCAGCGTGGGAATCGGTGACTATTGGCAGAATTGGGGGCTGAAGCATGGGCAGGGTGGGAAAGACAGCGTAAGAAAAGTAGGGAGGCCACTAAATAATAGTTACTGTATTGAACTGAAAAATGTTTCGCAAATACAAGGAAGAATTGGGTTCATGAGAAAGAGCATTAGCATCTGGAGGTTTTGTCTCTCCGTTGGTCATCCGACATTTACGCAGTTCTGCTGAACGCTTTTCAAATGTGTGAGTTTGAAGTGCGACCGTGGCTCAACACAAGTGCCATGTGCTGGGAACAAAATCATCACACAGTCCATCAAATAAAAGAGACGGCAAAACGTCAAAGCCCTTCACAATCACCACTGGGTGCAAAAGTCGACGTCACTGAATGCTCTCAGTATATGACCCGGCTAAGAAATTCTCAAATTCCTCCATCTCGAGGGCTTATGCTAAACGGATAACCACTGGTTTTCGATTATTTCAAGTTAGCTTGGTAGGCAAGGTGGTTCTAAGATTTCGGACGCCCCATAGCTGTAGATACCGGAGAACGCCAAACAAGTCTTCTGGGGGCTGAGAGACTTCGAACATATCTCGGATTTGACATTTCTAGGTGATATTTTTCCAAAATAGCAACCACTATATTACGAGCACATGAAACATCAATGAAAACGCCCATGGATACGCTTCCGAATTTGTCCGAAATTCATTTGGGACTTGTTCGGTGTTCGGAGGGGGAGACGTATTTGGCATTCTCTGGCGACAGTACGTGATGCATTTATTCTCCCGGATGATGTCCCTACACACCACCGCACCAACCTTGAGCATTAGTGGTTTGTGTCAGTCCAGCGACACGTTGTGCATTCGACGCATCCGTCTGTATACCCGTACTGGTGACGCCAAAGGTCACCTGGCGATGCAGGTGGGAACGAACATTGGATTGGGAGCTGCAATGTTTGTTGGGATCAAACGAGTGGGACCATTGTGAACCATTGGGCGATCGATGCGGCCCGGTCTCGTCTTTCACACGTGATATTTGTTTATTGACCGATATTTTGAACTAACACACTCATGCCGCTGATTTCGACAAAAGTTTGCTCTTACACGCTGCTCAAAATTGGTGAAATAAGTCAGCTTCTAAAATCAAACGACCGAGCCAAGACCGGGTAGGGCCGATCATCGTGTTTTATCACGGCATTTTGGAGAATTGTGGATCATCACGGTTTTAATCATTCAAATTCAATCACCAAACAGTAACCAACTTCTGAAACGCATTTGTGGGAAACCTCGACTCGGAGGCGTGTAGGTCGACGGGTAGGATCGCACCCGGACCGAGGGGTCCATCAACTTGCATTCGTCTGATTGGTTGGCCCTGAGCTGTGACTGGAATGTTGCCAATGACATTGGGCACCACACTTGGCTGTGCCTGAAGAGGGACATGTTCGGATAATTTGTTTGACCCATGTGATCATACGTTACAGTGAATGATTGGCACATGCTAACGGCGTGAAGATATTTCTGTGGGCAACCTGAAGGATTATGGCAACCTCACAGATATTCGGAAGTCGCGCAATTTTGCCCAGAGCCTATAACTTATTTAGGCTAAAAACTAGGCTATCTTAGAGATGTACGTATGTGCTTTTCCCACACCTCAATGTTGTTCACGCATGAGCATGAGGTCCTAATTGCCACTTGGGGTGAGCTCGATTTTCATTGCTTTTTGGGACTTCGGAAATACCCCATTGTAAGGTTGTTCACATCGAATCGGCCTGAATATCCCTGACGATCGATCCTTAATCGCCATATGTATGTTACATAAATTGCCCTATTTTGTACCTGATGCGGGTCGGTTGCAGGCACGCTTTGCTGTGCTTGTTGACCATTTGCATTCCTGAGCAAGGCACTGTCCGAACCATAGCGACGTTGAACCACTGAACCAAGTTGGCTGGAGATTGTGGCCATATGAGTCGGGATTAGGGGGAAATCGGATTGCGCGATTTCATTATTTGATCGTTTGTTGAACAAAAAAAGAGCTGAAAGGAATTATTTTTAAACAATTGCAAGTTTTATCTGCTCACAAAATTCATGCATTGGTCCATGAACCGCTCTGCTGAACACACTGAATCACTTTCAACAAACTATTTCCAATAAAAAACTGTACTGAGAAAGGGAAATATTTTCAACACTATTCGACAGATTTTTTGATCATGTGAAATGAAAATAGCCAAAGTTTGACACGGGAGAGGACAAGAATTACGGATTGCGCAGTGCGAGCGCGTAAAAACTGGATAAAATCCAAACTCGATGTAAAATCAATCGATTGATTGAAAATGTCGCCAACCGCCGAAAGTAGAATGTTTTACGCACAAAATAAAAATCTATACGTGCGTGAGTGTGTGGGTATTTCTGGGTCAGTCAGGCAGGCAGTCCCCAGACTTGGGTGCAACATTAGGTGCACGTGCATTTGGACCAAGTGCCCATTTTCAGTAAACAAGATGTGTGTGCACTGAAAAGGCAGGCAGACAGACACGCAAATGTCCGTTGTGGTAATCTGACGTTTTGTGACGCCAGGTAATGTACTGACTGAGTGCAAGTGCAGTAATGTTGGTCTGTTTCGCCCTGCTCTCTCAGACACACCGAGGCGCCAGGGCTCATCAATGCGAACGCCTCCAAAAAGTCCCACCAGCAGATCTTATTGCTGGGCTGTAACATCACTGCGTGCAAACTCACAAACAGAGCTTCGTCACATTCTGGGTTGCACAAGGTAACGAAGTGTCACTTTTGACGATGAGGTGCCAACTGGAAAACTGTGCTCATTCCTGTGCATGGCGAGGGCAAAGAGCCACTACAAGCAGTGCACATAATGTAGTGAAAAGTGAAGTAATAATGTACTGTGTGCAGTAATGTTGGTCTGTTTCGTCCTGCTTTCGCAGATAAACCGAGGAGGCGCCAGGGCTCGTAGGTAACGAAGGACCGATGATTTCATTCAGAAATGAACAACGTACCTTTGCTTGCATGAGTGAGAAGAGAAGGTTGAGCTTTGTGCATCATGGACTATCATGTTTACTACAGCACAAGGTACACAATCCCACAAAAACAGAACTGATTTATGCCAATAGCTGCTTTTCAAACACATCTGTCCATTACGAAAAGCTGCTGTCAAAACATGCATATAGTGTGGTTCATGCTCTGCTGTCAACAAAGTTCAATTTGATGTTCTCTAATTTGTGTACCATGCAGTTCCGGGTCTTCAATCTCTATCCTCTCACCTCATGTTACTGTTCTTCTCGAATATACATACATGCACTATGTACATGTAACCAGTGTTCGAACGGGATCCCGATCCCGATCCCGATCCCGGGATCCCGGGCCCTTTTTCTGATCCCGATCCCGATCCCGATCCCGTCATTTTGAAAAAGTCAATCCCGATCCCGATCCCGATCCCGCCCAAAAAAGTACCGGGATCGGGATTAAGTTTTGAGAATAAAAAGTAAAAAATTATGCAATCATAATTCGCCAAGCTGTTGTAAGGGCGCGGCCATGCAAACGCGGGCGCGAGTAGCGGGTCAGAAAAATACTCTGTATGTCCAACAACCGCCCCGTGTTTGCATGCCGCACTTGCGGGTCGCGGTTTGCGGGTCACTTGAAACATTTGTTTGACTGCAACACACAAAAATTAACCAATCCGCGTCCAGCCAACGTCGCAGACTGCCGTAACATAGCGCTGATTGGTTCATTTTTGTGTGTGATGGCTAAATAAATGTTTCAAGTGACCCGCAAACCGGCGCGACCCGCAAGTGCGGCCATGCAAACGCGGGGCGGTCATTGGACATAGAATTATTGCTGACCCGCGGCCCACAATCGTGTTTGCGTGGCCCCGCCCCTAAGAGGTGCTCGACGGCTGATTCCAAGCATGATGAAACCGCAAGCACCACCACACGCGAACAAGTCGAGCTAGAACTAAACGGTTACACAAAGTTGCATCGAACGAAGGGACTCAGTTTCGAGGAAATGTTGTCATGGTGGGCAACAAATGAGACAAAGTTTCCGCGACTGGCACGTCTAGCTTCCAAATATCTAAGCGCTCCGCTTACGAGCGTGCCTTCTGAACAGCTCTTTTCCAGTGCAGCTAATTTGTTTGATGACAAAAGATACTGTTGAAACCAGAAAATGGTGAAATGCTTTCTTTTTGTCACAGGCTTTGCCATTGATCGACTACAATTATGATCTTTAATATCCGTCATCAGCTATTCTCGATTTTCAATCGGCTTTAATCAATGTTCCGGCGGGTGTTTATCCATGTGTGATAAACATGTTTCATGGTTGTCTGTGACATTAACGTGCATCTTATGCATAAAATGATGAAAACTATTGCCTTTGGACTATCTGGTCAATCCCGATCCCGATCCCGGGATCCCGGGTTTTCAAAACCGGGATCCCGATCCCGATCCCGGTCCCGACAATTTCTTGATCCCAATCCCGATCCCGATCCCGGGATTAAAAATGAATCCCGTTCGAACACTGCATGTAACTACTGTATTTTCGTTTTCCATACGTCAAGCGTCATAAGTTTTTGGGCAGACTTTGTTTGTCGTGCACGTGAGACTTTGTGTGTGTGTGTGCTATTGACAACACAGAACAGCGAACTTTTTGATTTCTCACAAATCTTTTACCTGGGTTCATACACAAGAAGGCATCAGTATTTACATAACGGAAAACAGGTTGGAGTCATGTAGAGACAGGCAAAAAAGTTCAACGAAAAAACGCTATGGAATTACCATGAAGTCAGATAAAAGTACGCTAGTCCCAAAAACAAAAATGTACAGCCAAAAGCCATCGATACATAAACGATGGGTAGCGCCAGCCCACTGCCTTGATACTCGGCATCGGTGGCATTGATCGTAGGCATGATTGTTCGATTGAATTCGTATTTGTCAGATAATATCGACAGAATTGTCTGATTGTTGATTTGAGGTTTTGCGGCGCCGAGTGAAATCCACGATGAATTCAGGAGCAGGAGTAGTCGGCAAAGATTGATGTGGAATAAGGGGTGGCTACATGCTCGAGTTCTCCTGGTGATGATCCCCGGGGGGTTGGTCATTGTTGTTGCCTTGTGGTTTGGCAGGTTGGTGTTGAGATCAGTGATGGTTTGTAGATTATGATGGTTGTTACAACACGGCAGGCGTCAGGTACTGACTGGATTTGCCAAGAAGAAGTAGAGGATTCATTTCCAGGTAATGGGTGCGCAAAACAAGCGTGGCAAATTGTTATTGCACGTTGTTTGGCCGAAAATTACTGTAAAAAGGAAGGTGATTGCTTAAAACTGGAAACAAACGACGCTATTGTAACCTCAGTCCCATTTTTTCAAAGGTTTTGGGGACGAAACTCAATCGCTGCGCAAAGTCGCATCCGAAATTTTCATTCTTTGAGAAAGGCTTCGTGACCACATATGAGCAAGGGAACTATAAAACGAGTACAAATTATACCCTTCCCAGAAATGAAAGTTCTCAGGTTCGTTAGGAATCTGACACGGGAACCGCCAGAAACAGGCCGATTCCGCGTTCGAACCAACTGAAGTCAAAGCTGTGCTTTTTCTGGTATACCGAGAAGTGATTGATGCACTTTGAGCATGGCAGCAAGTTGCTTTTGGAAATTTACTTCCTGTCAAAAACGGTGTGGTTAAACGTTGGAAGAAAAATGCTACCCTCCCTATTGGCTGGCTATTAAGGGCAGGGGCTTTTTAGGTTACTTCAAGAGTCCAGAAGAGCATCTTAAGGGCGTTAATAAAGCATCATCAAAACTGAAAACTGCTCGGCAGAAATTTGGCTTTCTGTAAGCACTACATTGCAACCTAATCAAAGGTTGTATCACACACAGCCAGCGTGCGCACTGGATTCTGACTCAACACCAAAAACTTCCATATTGTCCAAAATTTTATTTGCACTATCGCAAGCAAGACCAAGATTACTCAGACTTTTGAAAAAAGGGAAACACTGAACTCGTTTATTATGAGAACCTGTCTGGTTTAATCAGCCGCCGGGATTTATACGAGAAATGACGGAACGATGCAAAAGCAGCAAGGTCTTACTATTCAGGACGCGGTCTAACGGACCGTCAAAATTTTCCGCGCGGACGGTGACGCGTGTTTTTATTGCTCTTTTTTGATCGCAACGGGTTAGTCCTGTGCGCACATAAGCCTGTAGGTATAAGCCGTTATGACAGCCAACGGCCCCACTCGCATGACTTTTGCTTTCGACTCTTTTTTGGTCACATGAAATGGCCCGGACACTAAATTATGACCGCCGCAGACCTGAGGGCATGAGCGCCTATGAAAGCAAGCCAGCTGGACCATAAAGAAGCTCTGGGTGACGTTTCGTTGTTTTTCACAAAACTGTTTATGAGGCAAACAAAACGAGCCAAAATGTTGCCTGATTTCCCAAGGAATGGCATGATAAGGTGTTACGCAGCGGGTAGCGTGACGTGAGGTTGGACTAAACATAAAAAATATGCGGCCCAAGGCCCCAAGCCACGCCCACATATCCGGAAAGTTCCAAATGTGCTTCCCGCAATGCATAGCGTTTTGTTGCCTTTTGTAATTTATGAGGTTCCTGTCCCTTTCTGTCTACCGAACCTCAAGATAAGGCATCATGCGCAGGCAGCCTTCGTTAAGAAGAACCGTCAGACCTGTAAGTTGCGAAAAGGCACCCGTGACCATTGTAGACGGGCAGCCAATTTCAATTTTTATTCGATGTGTGTGTGTGTGTAAAAAGGGGTCATAGTGCTGTTTCGGCGTGGCCTTCAAATAAATAGTTTGTGCTGCTGCAAGTCATGTTCATGGAGACCACGTATGTATAAACGCAGTCTATTGATGCGTCTTCCACAGGCTAACAAGGTTGGAGGAGACACCCGTGTGTCTCTTTGTTATGTAGGTACACATTTTTTCGTGATGCGATTTCTATGCTGAGGCCGGCAGCCCTGTTTATGATGAGCTGGACCACCATTTTGGGCGTTGTGCTGCAAAAGTTAGGCATTTTGTTGTGCAGAGGTGACGCAGAGCGCACATGGAGGTGACCCGACCGAAACAAGATCGTTGCCGCAAAAGCTACCACTTCTTCTTGCGAAACTGCATCAGGTATTGCCTGAGGCTTTGAATCCATGTAAGATCCAAATTATAAAAGGCAGCCCGGCCACCGGTTCCTAATGAATACAAAACTTTGCGGTCGGCGCGTTTTTGCCGTAAACAACATTCTGCGGCAGGCGCAAATCCTGCTTTTGTTGGGAAATGAAACGATCAGGAAACAAATTGCTGAAAATTGTAAAGAAAAAGGTCAACGAAAAGAACAATCTGATGAGCAACATGAACATGAGTGGGCTCGTGTTTCTCCCACATGGATTTCAACCGTTTATGCATCTGTAAATTTACCTTAATACCAAACCATGACCTTGAAGAACTTTTCGGATCACGTAACATAAATCAACAGGTCGGGAGCTCTGGGTCGCATTACGAGAAAGTGAAACTTCCAGAACTTTCACATCGTGGACGTTACAAGTCACATTACACATGGTCACATCCGCTTATGTTTTATACAGCTCAACTTTCAGTTTGTTCCTGCACCTATCGGAATACAAACAAATTCAGAATTCACAGAATAATGTTGCGAATTCAAGACTCGATCGTCGTGCTTTTCCTGTCATCGATTATAACAGCAACCTTGTGTGCCGTTATCCCGCTGGTGCACGTGCCCGCATTGCGAACCAATTACGACAGATTCCAGGACTTTGATAGATTCGGTCAGTTTAGACTTGATCCTACACAAATTTGCTGGATTCAGAGTTCATAAATACAATGTTTGGTTTGCCGAGGTAAAATGTTTGAATTGAAAGTTTAGAACCGGAAAACACCCACCTTTGTCCACGGTCTGTGTCTTGTGAAATAATTATACCGCACCACGAAGAGACCGATTTGTGCAAAGCGCTGCGGTGTGGCTGCAAAGACGTCCCACTCTTGACCTTTGTCGCATTGAAAAGTTGTCTGTGTCAAAAACGAACATCGCAGTATCGAACCTTGTCACCGGATCGGACCCGACTGCTGGATCTGTCTTTTTTCGTCTGTGCTGATCCCATCACCAATCCCTACCCTAAAGGTTCAAATCGTTTCATTGCAGTCGCCCTGTGTTCGCGTGTGTGCCCTGGTGCATCAATCAATTGTGGTGCGGTGTGTGCCAATGGACGCACGTTCACTGATGCCTGCTATCGATGTCTGGGCACCTCGTTTGTGCTCTGCCACACTTGTGCGCAATATGATCACAGAAACCGATACATTCGTTGATTTTGTATATACTGCATAATTTTCACACTAAACACTTGTACTCTGTTTGGGCCAATTCCAAGACGAGAGCCATACCACCCCTCCATCTGTTTGTACACAAAATTGAGAAAGTTTGAACATTTCTTCCCAGTTGGCCGGCATCCATTTGTGTAAAAAACTGCTGACATCTCAAATATTAAATGATAAAAACGCCCACGAGATCCATCGCACGAACGCCGTGTGTGATGTTGCCAGTGCAACACAACATCTGGTAAGATTGCCCCCACATCTTGAATGATGCAATGAACGAGAAAGCACCCCGTAAACGGCTGCTTTACGATGGCCAATATCAACCAGTTATGAATGTTTACATCATTTACTCCTGATACGAAGGACTTACTTTAGTCAAAGCCGAATGACTGAGATTATGCTCAAAGTTGAAATAAAAGCTAACGAAATTATTTTGGTTTGGGAAACGCTTGTTTGGTTTCATGTGTGCCGCACACTTCAGCGGTTAACGATTTGGTTTAGCCAACCAGCCTCCGCAAACGGCACTTTCTGAGCTCTTGACTTCAAAGATTGTTTCTGACACGTTTCAGAGTGTTTTATCGCCCATGTTTCAGTCTTCATAGTGTCCATTGAATAAACTGTTTATTTTTGAAATTTTTGTAGTCCAATTCAGTCAAATACAATGCTGACATCTTGACGAACAAAAATGAACGCCACAAATTCTTCCGTTGAAAACTCGACGTCACTGAAATGTATCGATATGAATTACACTGATCGTGGCGAATTCAATGAGGAACAACAATTGAAGGTAAAATAACCCAGTATCCGTAGATGAATGTGTGACTTAGATAAATGTGTCACTGTCTCACTTAGATGAATGCGCAATTAGAGTGTGCATTATGGGATATGTGTGACACACTGCACCATAAGATTCTCCCTGCTGTTTTATGTGAACACAGCATGTGCAGTTGTTGAGCCGAATATCGAAAATGTTGACTGAGGCATAACTCCAGCTTGATGACGTTTCAACCCATGGTATTCTAACACAACAAACTGCTGTAGTTTTGCTTTCGATGGATGCGCATCATGCGACCCAGCCAGAGAACACGAAACACTCAAAAGGGTTGCATCCGTATATACGTCACCCTGTATTACATTCGTTTCACCGCCACAGCTATACTGGATTCTTGTCCCGATTGTGTGTAGTATCGCGTGCGTCGGCTGTTTGGCCAATGGCTTTGTGCTGCTCGCGTCAAAGTGGTTACCAAGACCGGTCAGCACTAATCTCAGGTGAGGAAGGCTTCATTTACAACAGTCTGGGCCTAATTCCACTAATATTTCAGATTGTGCCTGAGTCTTGCTGGTATCGATGCCCTGACATGTGCGCTCACTACCATAACCATCTCCTATGAGTGTCTGTGGATGTTCCACAAACAGGCGAGAACACGGGATAGTGTTTCTGTTACACGGTGGCCCAAAAGAATTCGTGTTACAGGCTATCCTCTTTATAGTGGCATGATGGGAGACCCTTCGTTTCCGGTCATTAAAAAAGTGTCTGTGAAGAATCGTCACATTTCGAGTGGCAATACGGAGGTTAACAAACATACAGGAGCTTAGCATTCTAAAACATTCACCATATGAGAAGGTTTACCCTAAAGAGGGTAGACTGAATCCTGCATTCATAATCTGTCACTGAAACACCGCCAGACATACATACACTGACAGATCCTCGACTCCTCGTACCGTGGTTCACCGTGTTTCATGCTGGTGGTGGAAGCACTACGTGTCGGAGGCATGGTGTCGTGTATGATGCATGTGTTGGCCATTGGACTCAATCACCTGTTGGGCACCGTGTATCCACTTGTTGTTAGACAATTGTTGACACCGGGTATGGGCACTTTATTTTTTTAAAGTTTTGTGATGCCCGTGCTGTATGAAATGACCCCGAGTGAGCGAATTGTGTTGCAGGTAGCCAACTTGGTATTGTGGTCCGCCTGTCACGTATTTTTTTGGAAACTTTGAGATTTTCTGATGACGCCCATAAGCTCGAACTACAGGTACCTACATGTGGAAAAACAGTAGCGACCAATAATGCAGGTTCGGTCTGATCCGATCCCCAAGTTTGATACAATGGCTTTGACGTATTCGAAAGCTTGCACAAAAACAACACACCTTTTTACACCTTGTTTTCAGTCCGTGCCAAGCTCGTAATCGCTCTGCTGTGGATTGTCCCAATGACACTGTCGAGCACCTATTTCACAGTCCAGTCACAGTGGTTCACGACCTCAGCATGTTCCCAGGACTTCAAGAACACCAGCAGTTACCGACTCAGTGTTGCGTTCATCTTTGTCACACCCATTCTGCTGACGGCCATGTGCTACGCGCGTGTCGTCTGGCAGTTGAGGAAACGACAACGCGACCATGTAAGAGTTCTTTTGGCTTATATTTAGTTACATTTTTGGTTTTCAGCTGTGACAAAGCGCCGACTTATACAAAATAAACGCACCACCTTGCACACAGATTCTGCAACAAGCGTTATCCGTGCGCAAGCCGACCTATTGTGACTCGCGGTTGCTGGCTACCATGTTGTTCATTGTCGGTATGTTCTCAGAACAGCAACAAATAAGACATGAGTGTGTGAAACATCATCAGTTACGCCACATCAACGTTACAGGCACCCTAACAGTGTGTTGGTTGCCGTCACTGACTATGTACGTGACGCAGTGCTACATCCAATTCTTTGCGCGTGCGCGCACTGTGATTCTGGTCAACTTTGCCTGCATTGTGCTGATTTGTGTCAAACTGACCATTAACGCCATCATATACGCCAGTCGACTACTTGAACTACAGTACGCCATGTGGAAAATGGTCGCTGCGCTGTGTCCGCGTTAGTCTCGTCAGGGGGTTGAACGTTGTCAAACGACGAATCAATAGGCATGATAACACTTAGTTCAATAGAAAGGATATCGGGTATTATTTCAGACGTGATTTTCTGTATGCACATGTACATATACGATATCGTTATCCTCATGGCTGGCGCAGCTCAGGTTTTTAGTCACAATAATATGAGTTGTGTGGCATGTTTTTGGTTGCCCGTTTCGATCGGCCCGCTCAGACAAGTGGATCATGTCATCATGTGCGAATGCACCGGACGGCAAAAGCGTCTGTTCTAACTTTCAGGCTTCCTTCGAAACAAACAAATGCCCAAGCAATTCTCTCAATTTCGCAGTTCGGCTAAATTTCGCGTGTTCCAAGTGAAGATTGAAAAACGTTGATGTCAAATTGTGGGATGTACATACATTCTGCACTGGCGCATCGATACATTACATGCATAGTTCATCCAAATGCTCATGAGACTCTTTTTTCTGAAGTGGCTTGGCCGGTTCCACGTATTTCTAAAATGAAAGAAAGAGAAAGGCACGTATATTTGCTAAAAACACGCTCTCTACTACGATGCGTAAATTTCCTTTTGACTCCCAAAGCATTTGTACGTTGAACAACAACATTTCTGTTCGCGTATGTAGGCATGCAACAAATTGAAGTCAGCCAGCTGGAACTTGTCATCAATCTCTATCGGCCCAATCTCTTTCTTTTGTTTTTGAAACCCGTGTAACCGTAACATTTTTGGATCAGGCCAAGCCAGCTTTGAGAAAAGTGTCTCATAAGCTCGTGGTTGGATTATACATTGTGTGATTTTCGTAAAAATATACTTTACTCACAGATTTGTTCTGCGTCATGGGCAAATAAAATGCCATTAATGCAATGCTACATGCAACGCAACTTCTATCAATATCAATCAAATTGACAGGAAAGATTATGACAAAAATACATAAAACTATGTATAGGTGTATGTAGGCAAGCTCAGCTCAACCAACGAAATATAATGTACCCGATCCTGGTAATATCAAGATCTACATAGTTCAAAGTGCATAAACATTGATGAAATCAAACGAATACTTATGTACAGCCGTTTGGAGTGCAGTGTACCCTCTTTATGATGATCTTCTTAATTTGCTGAAAGTTTTGGATCAATATATTGTGGACACGCAATCTGCCGTTAACCTGTCCACCCCGCATAAAGAGGACAGACTATACATCTATTTCAAACATCAACTCAGGATCGTGGGGAAGACGCATAACATTCATAGCACGAATGGGTGTCTCTCATATCATCACCTATCTCCACCCGTCCGTTCATTCCTGAATTCGCGACCGAAATCGGAGTGGGTGAATGTGGCGAGTTTGTGGCCAACACCGATTCATACCTGATGATCGAATCAACCGGATCGCCACCCCCGATCGCACCGGATGTCAGCAAATCAGCCCTTCTAATCGCCCGCCTTCGTCCTTCAGGGGTGGTTTCCTCCCGCGAATGTCCGTGATTATCTGGTGCATCGAAGCAGCACACACCCATAAGTCGTGTCCACGCGCGGGATGATGTTTCACGGACTCTATTTAATCCCCGAGTGACATGAGTACGAGTCATCCAACTGCCCAGTCGGATGTGGGCTGCGTGAATGCAGAAGAACGCCAGTTGGACAACAGTCAACATTGAAGCGCCCACCCAAAGCGAGATTTGCCCGCCGATTTGAGCGATAAAGTTGTACGCGGTCATTGCCGTTACGTGCGCTATGGTTGTGTACTCACTTCTCTCGTAGAATACCTCCAATATAATCGTGTTGTTGAGCTCTTCACCGGGTGGCGCGTTTTTGAAGAATGAGATGGTCGGAGGTGGGAAGCGGCCGTAGGTGACTGTGGCCTGAAAAGGATTTAGGGTTTTTTGGACTGGTTTGCTTGTCCTCTGCTGATGTCGTGATTTGACCAGCGTAAAAGTTACTCCAGCGATAACAAGTGAACGACTTTTACGCTGGTCGAAATCACAGAAACAAGTTGCAGGGCATGACATAGGCCATGGTGCTGCCAAACCCACACACCGATCACCCACGTGTGGTTGTACGAACTTGACAGCACACTTGTCATTGCTATCATGCCCATCAGTAACTTGTCGTGCAGGTATTCCAAGCATCCCAAAAACGAAATGTTTCGTCACATATGTATACTGTCATCTGTCATCCACCTCTAAAATTCAGAGTTCCAATTCGCTCCTGAAATGTTCCCGTATCGTCCGTCACATGAACTAAAACAAAACAATACCGCCAACCAGGCGCGCTGTATACCACCTGATAATCCCAGGATTCACATGACGGCATGCATTTCTCCTTGCACTTTGCGTGATCCATCATACCCATGTTCGGGTAAAAGCAGGTGACGATGTTCAAATAGCTGCACAGTTTGTATTCGGGCTGCGACCGCCAGCCAGTGAACAGTTGCAGGTGGACTCAATGTCGTGGATGAGACATTTCTCGAAACATCGCAAATCCGAATAATTGCCCGTCGGCAACTGGTCGTCGGACAGACACGAGTAACGCGGCGGGTCGTTCTTGAACTCGTACTTGACTGCCTGCATTCATTATATAGGGTGTGTGAAACATCAGGAACTGTGCGAAATCTGACATGTACAAACGGGACCTGGCATTTTCGAGGTGATAAAATATAAAGGAATCAAAGTTACACACCTATAGC
>JASAMV010008377.1:0-15504 GCA_030248065.1 Rhynchonema sp. JSB1_4
ATGTAGCACATGAAACGCATGTACAAGGTGAGCGGTAAGGCAAGCAACAAAATGTAGCACATGACAGGCACACGGCGAACGGTAAGGCACGCAGCATGATGCAGGCACATGAAACACACAAGGCGAATGGTAAGGCACGTAGCAAGGCGGGGCATGAAAGGCACATGCAAGGCAAGTGATACGGCATTGGCCATTGCTGTCGTGCGTCTGTGCGCTGGCACGGCCATTGCTTATGTCACTTTCAACAATGTAGCACATGAAACGCATGTACAAGGTGAGCGGTAAGGCAAGCAACAAAATGTACCACATGACAGGCACACGGCGAACGGTAAGGCACGCAGCATGATGCAGGCACATGAAACACACAAGGCGAATGGTAAGGCACGTAGCAAGGCGGGGCATGAAAGGCACATGCAAGGCAAGTGATACGGCATTGGCCATTGCTGTCGTGCGTCTGTGCGCTGGCAGGGCCATTGCTTATGTCACTTTCAACAATGTAGCACATGAAACGCATGTACAAGGTGAGCGGTAAGGCAAGCAACAAAATGTAGCACATGACAGGCACACGGCGAACGGTAAGGCACGCAGCATATGCAGGCACATGAAACACACAAGGCGAATGGTAAGGCACGTAGTAACGTGACGAAACATTGCTTCTATATTATCCTTCTATTGCCACTTTATCCACCGTAAAATCAACACATCTTCTACATGACTGGACTGCAACTGAACCAGCAACGATAAATCACACACAAAAGTATTCACGCTTCGTTATCAGTACGTGGGGTTTCTAAGCCCGCGCACTCTAGCCAGAGACACAACATAGACACGCACAAATATCGTCACGACATTCTCCCCCTCAAGAAGCTCAATTGAATATGACTCAATAATGAATGTATCACAATTCCAGTCTTGTCAGCATGTGTCAGTCAGCATGCGTCACCTTGAGCGACCATGCGCCACCTTGAGCGACCCACAGGCATGAGTCCATCTGTGGCCCTCCTAACTGTGTTCGGATCGGCCATGTGTGCCGCAACCTCAGACAGCCTGCCGGTGGGTGACATGCACATGCGCTTAGGGAGTGTCGTCTGTTCGCTTTGCCACCGTTCACCGCTTGTTGCTGTTCGTTGCCATCGACTTCGACTTGCACTATTGTTGACCGTTTGAGAGATGGGTAGGCTATTAGAGTTGACGTTCGATTGACCAGTGTTGTGCGGTTGTACTGGAGGTGCTACCACCCTCCAGGAGTTGCAGCCAGTGACTTGACTCGACATACTCCTCCCCCCTTCGGAAGGAGCGACGTTGCCAACCACACGACTTGAATGCCACACGACGTTGAATTTTGTCTCCGAATTCCATTGAGCCATTTTATTTCATTCCGCTTATTCCCGAATTCACAGGCCGTAAATTTTCAAGTGCACTTCACAAAATGTGCACATAGCCACGTTTTTTCAAAGTTTTGTGCCAGCTCACATAACAAGTGGCTGCACGACGAGGGGACACGACATTGGACTTCTTTCGACTGCGGATTCGATTCGACGCGACAGGGTTATGCCAGAATAACGTGACGAAACATTGCTTCTATATTATCCTTCTATTGCCACTTTATCCACCGTAAAATCAACACATCTTCTACATGACTGGACTGCAACTGAACCAGCAACGATAAATCACACACAAAAGTATTCACGCTTCGTTATCAGTACGTGGGGTTTCTAAGCCCGCGCACTCTAGCCAGAGACACAACATAGACACGCACAAATATCGTCACGACACGTAGCAAGGCGGGGCATGAAAGGCACATGCAAGGCAAGTGATACGGCATTGGCCATTGTTGTCGTGCGTCTGTGCGCTGGCAGGGCCATTGCTTATGTCACTTTTAACAATGTAGCACATGAAACGCATCTACAAGGTGAGCGGTAAGGCAAGCAACAAAATGTAGCACATGACAGGCACACGGCGAACGGTAAGGCACGCAGCATGATGCAGGCACATGAAACACACAAGGCGAATTGTAAGGCACGTAGCAAGGCGGGGCATGAAAGGCACATGCAAGGCAAGTGATACGGCATTGGCCATTGCTGTCGTGCGTCTGTGCGCTGGCAGGGCCATTGCTTATGTCACTTTCAACAATGTAGCACATGAAACGCATGTACAAGGTGAGCGGTAAGGCAAGCAACAAAATGTAGCACATGACAGGCACACGGCGAACGGTAAGGCACGCAGCATGATGCAGGCACATGAAACACACAAGGCGAATGGTAAGGCACGTAGCAAGGCGGGGCATGAAAGGCACATGCAAGGCAAGTGATACGGCATTGGCCATTGCTGTCGTGCGTCTGTGCGCTGGCAGGGCCATTGCTTATGTCACTTTTAGCAATGTAGCACATGAAACGCATGTACAAGGTGAGCGGTAAGGCAAGCAACAAAATGTAGCACATGACAGGCACACGGCGAACGGTAAGGCACGCAGCATGATGCAGGCGCATAAAACACACAAGGCGAATGGTAAGGCACGTAGCAAGGCGGGGCATGAAAGGCACATGCAAGGCAAGTGATACGGCATTGGCCATTGCTGTCGTGCGTCTGTGCGCTGGCACGGCCATTGCTTATGTCACTTTCAACAATGTAGCACATGAAACGCATGTGCAAGGTGAGCGGTAAGGCAAGCAGCAAAATGTAGCACATGAAAGGCACACGTCGAATGGTACGGCACGCAGCAAGATACAGGACATGAAACGCACAAAGCGAATGGTAAGGCACGTAGCAAGGTGTAGGGCATGAAAGGCACATGCAAGGCAAGTGATACGGCATTGGCCATTGCTGTCGTACGTCTGTGCGCTGGCACGGCCATTGCTTATGTCACTTTCAACAATGTAGCACTTGAAACGCATGTACATTGTGAGCGGTAAGGCAAGCAACAAGGTGTAGCACATGACAGGCACACGGCGAACGGTAAGGCACGCAGCATGATGCAGGCACATGAAACACACAAGGCGAATGGTAAGGCACGTAGCAAGGCGGGGCATGAAAGGCACATACAAGGCAAGTGATACGGCAATGGCCATTGCTGTCGTGCGTCTGTGCGCTGGCAGGGCCATTGCTTATGTCACTTTTAACAATGTAGCACATGAAACGCATGTACAAGGTGAGCGGTAAGGCAAGCAACAAGATGTGACACATGACAGGCACACGGCGAATGGTAAGGCACGCAGCAAGGCGGGGCATGAAAGGCACATGCAAGGCAAGTGATACGGCATTGGCCATTGCTGTCGTGCGTCTGTGCGCTGGCAGGGCCATTGCTTATGTCACTTTTAACAATGTAGCACATGAAACGCATGTACAAGGTGAGCGGTAAGGCAAGCAACAAGATGTGACACATGAAACGCACACGGCGAATGGTAAGGCACGCAGCAAGATACAGGACATGAAACGCACAAAGCGAATGGTAAGACACGTAGCAAGGTGTAGGGCATGAAAGGCACATGCAAGGCAAGTGATACGGCATTGGCCATTGCTGTCGTGCGTCTGTGCGCTGGCAGGGCCATTGCTTATGTCACTTTTAACAATGTAGCACATGAAACGCGTGTACAAGGTGAGCGGTAAGGCAAGCAACAAGATGTGACACATGAAACGCACACGGCGAATGGTAAGGCACGCAGCAAGATACAGGACATGAAACGCACAAAGCGAATGGTAAGGCACGTAGCAAGGTGTAGGGCATGAAAGGCACATGCAAGGCAAGTGATACGGCATTGGCCATTGCTGTCGTGCGTCTGTGCGCTGGCAAGGCCATTGCTTATGTCACTTTTAACAATGTAGCACACGAAACGCATGTACAAGGTGAGCGTAAGGCAAGCAGCAAGATGTAGCACATGAAACGAAAAAGGCGAATGGTAAGGTACGCAGCAAGGCGGGTCATGAAAGGCACATGCGAGGCAAGTGATACAGCAATGGCCCTGCCAGCGCACAGACGCACGACAGCAATGGCCAATATGCCGTATCACTTGCCTTGCATGTGCCTTTCATGCCCCGCCTTGCTACGTGCCTTACCATTCGCCTTGTGTGTTTCATGTGCCTGTGTTCTTGCTGGTGCGTCCGGTTGATGAAGTGGTGTCGAATATCGTGAAGTCGTCTCGGACTTGCGCAAAGCCGGCTGCGTGTGTCCGATCTACTTTGCACCTATTCCGGCGGTCTGTCGCTATCAAGATCGGCGCTGTCGAGAATCGATTCGGTGGGTCGACGCAACGGACGAAGAGTATCGATCAATCGTGCATTGGCGTGATCAACTGTGGGACCGGGCTAAAGCGGCACTCAAGGCGGAGGATGACAATGTCGAGTTCCTGGCGGTCACGTACACTCAACTCGCGTTGGACGGATTTCACTTTCACTTCACTTTCACAAAACGAACACTATCCAATCCTTCAAGCGTTCGAACGTGCATGGAAACTGGACGTGGTTAACCGCTACTACCTGGACCGTTGACTTTGTTTCGGCGGGAGTGTGGCAGACGCCAACAATGATTCAATGATTGATTTTCTTTATAACATTTCATGCAAACATTATTGATCTGTCTTGTGTGTGCTTATCAGTTAAAGCGTGTTATTCACGACACTGCATTCGTATGCTTTGGCTTCATCTGAGCTTTGCCTATGCATAACGAACCAAACACATTACATTTTCATTCTGGTTTTTGTATGGTTTTGAGAACATAATATTTTCGTGTTGTTTGCATAAAAAGTACCTAACACAGAGACTCGAGAGGCTTGCCATCTGCTACATGTTTTGCAAGTGCGCACCACCTCTGAAATTGGGCTCGTGTTGGCGCGCGAAACTAGAATTACAGTAATTACGGTAATATGCTTACGGCAACGTTGCGTGCGGCTACACACTTTTGCAGCATCCTGAATCATTGGTTTGTGTGACAGGACCTTATCTCAGTGCGTTGGGGAACAAAACAATGAAGATTCATGGTCACGAAATCACTACACGAAACAAAACTTTATAATTTAATCCATACACGGCTGAAGCGCTTGTTCGTGATCAACGCATCCTGAACGTGTGGCCTGCAAAAGCATATTGGCATGACTCACCTGCGAAAGGCAATGCATGCATACTCATATGCATGTACCACGTCACACCTATGCATACGACTGTGTGTAACAGAAGTCTTTCGGCTGTCGCACGAACTTCCAAGTAAATCTGGGGTTTCCGGAACAAAACTATTCACACCAGAGCTGTGCTACAGCAACAGGTGAACAACTGTCAGGGGGGCCAACTTAAAACGAGGTTAAAAATGGGTTTTGGCGGTTAACGGGTTCAGGACTAATTGAGGTCGGGGACTCCGAAGCCGGTCTACATTTGGTCACGTGGTCCCTCTCAGGCGCTTAACGGGATTATGCCACCGTTTATGGTCATCTCACCGATTCGGCTCCAAATTGGCGTTCGGGAGTTTGAATGGGTGCTGAATTAGAAGTTTGGCAGTCATGTCTAACGGGCTCGATATCGCCCCTTAAATAGTTGAGAATGATCGTGTACTTATGAACTGTGATAATGCAAAACTGACCAGCAATTCTGATTCAGCAGCAAAGAAACTCCCGGACACCAATTATGAGCTAAATCGGTGAGGTGACCCCAAATGGGCACCGACGTCGCGTTCCCCTATGTAAAACACGTGCACAACGCACGCCGCAATCGTGTCACTAGTTCAAAGTGTTATGTTCGTTGAACTCGAAAAATACATATTGCACCGAAAGCTGGGCCGAACCTCCAGGGGCACACTTTGGCAGATGTACACTGACGTATTTGCCCGTTCTCCGCTCTTGTTTTCGATATTGATTCGCCTCGGCGATCACATACTGGTGACACAGTGGCATCACCAAGTCAGCACCATCTGTAAAGTGTGGGCTTCGTACACGTCGTGATACTGGCAAACAGTGCCGCGTGGACCATGTTCATGCACAACTTCTTTTGGCACAATTTATTTGCTGTTGTTGTAGTAAGTTACTACAACAACAACAAATAAATTGTAGTAAGTACGTATAGCCAACCACGTGCTCATGAGACGACTCTTTTTAAAGCTTGCTTGGCCAGACTCAAAAATGCGCCGGTTACGCTGGTTTTCGCCAACAAAAGAAAGAGATTGGGCCGAGAGACATGATGACAAGTTCCAGCTGGCTGACCTCAATTTGTTGCGTGCTTACGCGAACAGCAACATCGTTCAACGCGCAAAATGTTTTGGGAGTCAAAAGGGAATTTACGCACCGAGGTGGAGAGCGTGTTTTTTTGAAATACATGCATTTCTCTTTCGTTCATTTCCGAAATACGTGGAACCGGAACATTATTGGATCCGTTCAAGTCAACTTCAAAATAAGTCGTCTCATGAGTTCGTGGCTGGACTATACATACACGTACATTGTACATGTACCTGATATCCTAAATTGTAGCATGGCATGGTCCGATCCGATCAGGTCAGATCCAATCACTAAATCTGGTACATCCAAAACATGAAAACCAAAATCCAACATTTCACTCGAGCGCAAGTAATAGTAGCGTGATCAGACATATCAAATTTGGAATCAATAACAGCACCAAGATATTTATGTGATTGCACAACAGTGACAGGCTCAGCATTGACAGTAATAGTGGGAGCAGTCAGAAGTGGACTGGACCGAGTGAAATGTTGGATTTTGGTTTTGATGGGATTGATTGTGAGCAGTGTTCGAACGGGATTCATTTTTAATCCCGGGATCGGGATCGGGATTGGGATCAAGAAATTGTCGGGACCGGGATCGGGATCGGGATCCCGGTTTTGAAAACCCGGGATCGGGATCGGGATTGACCAGATAGTCCAAAGGCAATAGTTTTCATCATTTTATGCATAAGATGCACGTTAATGTCACAGACAACCATGAAACATGTTTATCACACATGGATAAACACCCGCCGGAACATTGATTAAAGCCGATTGAAAATCGAGAATAGCTGATGACGGATATCAAAGATCATAATTGTAGTCGATCAATGGCAAAGCCCGTGACAAAAAGACAAGCATTTCACCATTTTCTGGTTTCAACAGTATCTTTTGTCATCAAACAAATCAGCTGCACTGGAAAAGAGCTGTTCAGAAGGCACGCTCGTAAACGGAGCGCTTAGATATTTGGAAGCTAGACGTGCCAGTCGCGGAAACTTTGTCTCATTTGTTGCCCACCATGACAACATTTCCTCGAAACTGAGTCCCTTCGTTCGATGCAACTTTGTGTAACCGTTTAGTTCTAGCTCGACTTGTTCGCGTGTGGTGGTGCTTGCGGTTTCATCATGCTTGGAATCAGCCGTCGAGCACCTCTTAGGGGCGGGGCCACGCAAACACGATTGTGGGCCGCGGGTCAGCAATAATTCTATGTCCAATGACCGCCCCGCGTTTGCATGGCCGCACTTGCGGGTCGCGCCGGTTTGCGGGTCACTTGAAACATTTATTTAGCCATCACACACAAAAATGAACCAATCAGCGCTATGTTACGGCAGTCTGCGACGTTGGCTGGACGCGGATTGGTTAATTTTTGTGTGTTGCAGTCAAACAAATGTTTCAAGTGACCCGCAAACCGCGACCCGCAAGTGCGGCATGCAAACACAGGGCGGTTGTTGGACATACAGAGTATTTTTCTGACCCGCTACTCGCGCCCGCGTTTGCATGGCCGCGCCCTTACAACAGCTTGGCGAATTATGATTGCATAATTTTTTACTTTTTATTCTCAAAACTTAATCCCGATCCCGGTACTTTTTTGGGCGGGATCGGGATCGGGATCGGGATTGACTTTTTCAAAATGACGGGATCGGGATCGGGATCGGGATCAGAAAAAGGGCCCGGGATCCCGGGATCGGGATCGGGATCGGGATCCCGTTCGAACACTGATTGTGAGTAGTTTTGATGAGAAATGCTCGGTGATTGAGTTCACGTCTGCCTGCAAGTGAGCACAGCATTGGTCGGTACGCATGACATGAATCAAGACAAGATCATCGGTAAACAATACAATTTCAGTGCAATCAGACAATTTCAGACTCAATTTCAGTTTTCAGCGGAATTAGCATACGCACCATATAATTGAGGACCAAGCACAGAACCCTGAGCAACACCAGAAAGAACAGGCAAAGCCCGAGAATGACACGAACCTACGCTGACAATTTGAGAGCGATCTGTCAAATAGGATTTCAGTAGTTTTACAAGAGAGTCAGGTACACCATATTCATCAGACAAACACTGCAACAACAAGGAATGGGGTGTTTTGTCAAAAGCCTTCGCAATGTCGAAATACACAGCAGTGACATGTCCTGATTCATTGAGGCCTTTCGTGACAATCGTGTTGAAACACATCAGCGCGTCCGTGGTGGAGCAACTGGCACGGAAACCGAACTGGAAGTCTGAGATGTTGGCTGTAATGTAGGGGTGGAGCAGAGATTTAACATGTTTTTCGGCTATTTTACTACAGATTGGGAGTTTATTAGAGATAGGACGGTAGTCGGATGGTTTGCATGACATGGTTACTTTGGGTATTGGAGTAACCAGTGCCAACTTGAAACCACTCGGCCAAACGCCAGTTCTTACGATACGGTTCACCAGAGCTGCCAATCCAGGAGCGATCGCCTGGGCACCTTCTTTCAGCATTTGACCGGTCACACCATCGATGCCTGGCAACTTGTTGGGATCGAGGCGTTTGAGCATGAAAAAGATGGTTGACACATTAGCTAGGTGGTCGGTGCACGGGTCAAACATAACGTCCGTGCTGGGCACCACCGGGTCACCATTGGTGTTCCAGACACTGTGGAAGTAGGTTGCAAGCAACTCAGCTTTACCCTGACTGTCAGGAACCAACTCACCATCAGTGGCGGCAACTCAGACGCCAGTTTGCCCGTGTAGTCATGAAAACTATGCCAGAGTTGTTTGGGATTACTGAGATTTGTGATGTTTGAATGCAAATACCCAGCCTGTGCCTTTCTGACTTCCTTTCGGACAGTCCGGCGCAGATTGTAGTACTTGTGGTAGAACTTTTTGTCACCAGTCTGTTTCCACTGCCTATGAACTTTCCTTTTTGCATTCGACAAACGTTTGATCTTGTTGGTCATCCATGGCTGGTCTGGATTTCGTTTGCGTTTTCCGAACCGATGTGGAATGGCGGCCTTGGCACAGTCAAGAATGGCAGTAGACATGGCGTCCCACGCTGCATGCACATCCAGTGACTCCATGACCAGTCTTGTCAGATTGTAACGAACCAGCAGCGCACGGAATGTATTATTGAGTGGGTGTCGACGCTATAAGCTAACTAACTAACAACAGAAATCAGAATGTTTGTTTTTAAAATCATGGTTTGGCGCAGAATTCCATCTTCGCACTCAATTTCAGTATCAAGAACTTCCGAACAAAGCCATTCGTTTGCGCAGCTGTCAGTTGTTGTACCGACTGCTCTCCGAGTTGGCTCAACAGCCGGACACGAGTGATGCCGACACCGGATTTGTGCTCGAAATCAAAAAGGTCTTCAGCGTTTGAACTTTTCAGTTTTTTTTGTTGCACCAGTTGCGCAAAAAACGAGTTTTCGCAGGCGTTTGTGCGCCGTTTGACGGACAAAAATCTGCGAATCCGCAAAGAAGCCATCAATGCGCTGGCCAGTCTGCAGGATGACTATGATGAGAAAGACGATCAGTTGTGTGTGTCACGCGGTGGGTTGCATTTTTATTTTATTCGTTTGTGTTCTGCGTCCGGTACTCGACGGTGTTTTTTGTATTTTTTTGGAGTCATCATCAGTTGTTGACGTGGAATTTTGTTGTTGTAGCTGGTCGCTTTTGTTTCCAGCGATCGTGAATTTACGGCTTGGTTTTCTGACAAGCTGTTCCTGTCTCTGTTTCCATTTGACACAAAATTAAATGTGTGACAGAAAGAGGAAGCAGAAATCAATGTCAAACAATAGTGCTGCAAGTTGCAAGCTTTTTCGTTGCTCAAAAATTGCACTTTACATTTCCAGCGCTTCGCTTCCTGCTGGCCAACGACAACAGTCCGGACATTCGACTGACGATTTTGCGTCGTCTCAATCTCGTCAAACAATGCGTGCCCGACATTATTGAACGGACGAGGGATCTGTCGGATACGGTCAGACACGAGGCATTCCAGGTTGGGGGGGGGCAAGGAGTTGGTGGGCTGGAGGGGCGGGGGGGGGACAATGAATTGGATCGGACTGTCGGCCTGATGTCACGTTTGGTGTAGGCTAATAGTGTGATTAGGCAGCATCAGCAAGTGAACGTAGAACACTTACTCATGTGTAAAACCTCGTTTTGCATGTTTAGCTGCAGTGCAGTAGTAGTAGTTTCAGTGGGCCAGAAAGTTTGCACTTCCAAATGCTTGAATCGCGTTAGTTTGCGATTATTGCACCAGTGCAGTAGAGGGACGCTGTGTATTTCGTTTGCGACAGGGACAATGATCTGTTCAGATCTTGTTTTTTCTTTTAAATTTCGACCACCTGGCAATTGGGGATGATGTGGGGCAATGGGCAGTGGCTAACATTTTTGCTGTAGTTTATTTGAGAAAAATACATGTGCACAGCGCCCTTAGTGAGCCTTAAAACGACCATTTTTTTCAAGTTGCTGCTTGGGTTAATTCAGCCACGTCATGCCGTGTCGATGTACAAAAGTAGAAAAGAATTCGTCATTGCTCATTTTCCTTTTGCCAGAAAATCGCCAACAACATTTCGGTGAAAATATTCTCGATCGAAACGCGCCTGCAGATTCTGCGACACGGATTTGATGATCAGAACGGTATTCATATTTCTGTTTTTTTTCGGGAGTTGAATCGCTACCCAACAATCGATTGGTTTAGCGTGCTACGAGTCGAAGTTCGGGCAGAGAAATATTTGCACATGTGCCATTACGTTTAGAGTTACCATTACTTTTCGTTGTTACGCTTGCTGCCGATGTTAATCCAGCTGAAAATGTTCTGCGAGTGGTGTTTACGAGCCGCTTCGGTTCAAATAAACTGGTTTTACATTGATCTTTTCCTGCCGAAAAGCATTCAACTGTAAAATGGACAAATTCAAAAAGAAAACTGAAATTATAAACTAAATCGTTGCCGCGATACGTTGCAGTGCGCGTGCGTCAGGTAGTGGAGCACACACTGGTCGAGTCTTGGTTGCAGTCCTGCATCGGCGAATGTCAACGTGCGAAAAGAAAACGTGAGAGAAGAGGCCTGCCGCCACCGGAAGAAGGTTGGTGTGTTTGTTAGAGATCGGAATCTGGGGGTCACACACTCTCACTACACAGTTTGGAAAACCGACGCACGCCCACTTAAAAACAGTTGGTGTAAAAAAATCACCCACCCACACCCGCACAGATACTCAAAAAGACCCACACCAACACGTTTACGTTTTTAAGAGAGGACACCTAAAATCGGACAGCTTTTTTGACATTAAAAAAATTTTCCGGTGCAGGTCTAAAAACTTCAGTCAATTCAAACGGTTTTGTCAATTTCGTATTTGAGTAAAATTACCCATTTTCCTATCTGAAAAGAACAATGTTGTTCAAAATTGATCATTTTTCACAAGTGAGAACATCGATGTTGAACAAAATTGTGCTCCTATTATTGGCGTGTAGGTGTGCGTCTCCCATGCAGCCAAAAAAACCACACACCCATGCCCACGCAGGGGCCACACACCCACACCGTTTATTTATGTCCTAGGTTTCCAATTTTTAATAATATAATTTTTTACTGTTATTTATTATTTGTTGCCAGACCCGCTGGCAGTTCGCCGGAGCGATGCGCGGTCGTCGGCGAGCAAAAAGATCGACATTCAGAAAGCGATCGAGCCGATTGTGCTGATCGAAAGTGATCGGACGCAGGTGTTGGACTGATGGATGGTGGCTTTTTATGTTTTTTTCCTGTTGCACAAATGTTTGTGACGTACTTGTCCACCAAGCGAACGTGAAAAATGGTACGATTTGATCATGGCAAACGGTGCCGTACCCAGTTCTCAATCGTAACACTTGTGACCTGCTTGAGGTCCTTTTTGGAGGTCAATTAGCCAGAGGTGTTCGCACGGACGAGGCCTGGCACCTCGCCCGTCCGTGAAAACAGGCCGAAACGGGCAAAACTCACTGCTGTTACATTATTGTGTCATAATTGTAACGGGCAGTACACAACCCCAAGTGAGCTGTTGCTGAAATGGATAGCAATGAAGAACCTGTTTGTTATCATGCCAATTGATGTAGTGGTAGCATTAGCATGTAAGGTTCTGCATATCTGCGAAATTATACCGAATCTTCCCTTTCTCTACATGGCCATTTGTTGTTATCATGGTAACTGAGGTGTTCACGCGTATCATGTAAAGGCAAGCTACGCCAACACGAGCCAGATTTCAGAGGTGATGTGCTTACAAATCTAATATAAAGAGAAATTCCTCATGCACCACTTTATATGTTATAACATGTAACGTTTCGCAAATCAGCAGCCACGTGCGAATGTTTCACGAATCTGCCATCTCCGAAATCGGGCTCGTGTTGGCGTGGTGTTACTGTAACTTCCTGTACCTCACCTGATCCAAACCCGCCCTTGTCCATACAGGGTATGTTGATGCTACTTGATCGGCTGGATGTGCTGAATTGCACCGACCAATCAACGCCCGAGCAGTTGGTGCGCGTGCTGTTCCGCAATCGGGTGCACGAAATTGGGCTGCGCGAAACGATCGATGAATTTGATATGTTGAATCCGCGGTTGGGGTTGCTTGGTCTTTAATTATTGTTAGTTTGTAATTTGAAATATGCACGTGTTTGTCGAAGACACCCGATTTCACTGAAGTTCGGGTGCCAGTGGCATGAGAATGAGATTGGTCTGCATGATAGGGGTACCTACCGGACAAAACAGCGGAAGCGGGTACGGAAGGTAGCTATCTTTGTCATCAGCTTAGGAGTGGGCTTGTGGTTAGGCTTAGGCTTTATAATTTATAATTAGGCCCACGCTACTCTCAGCAAATATCAATTAAAGTGGCTGCTGTCGTTCGAAAACCGCTGTTTCGTCACCTGTTGCTTTGTCCGTGACACGTCAGGTTCCAGTCAGATAGTTGATAATTGAATATGAGGCGAACAACGGAAGCGTTTCATTCTGGTTGCAAATTTATAGGAAAACAAAAATGTCGTTTCGGTTGTTCAAGAAAGTTGTTTTTCTGAATCGTCTATGCGCATTGAATCTGATGCTCGAATTTTTGCGTTCCCCCACTTATTTACCGCTGTTCATTTGTTTCGCGGTTTGATTCCTGCCCCAACATCCGAAATATTCTCTTGTTGTCCTCATCAAATCCCTGAAAATTACCACCATCAATTTTCATTTGAATTCCATCTTTTTCAGTCGTCTCCTTCGCGAACCAGTTACGCCAGCACGGGCCTTCTACTGGCGCGTCTACACCGAATGCGCAATGGGCATGTGTGAGACTGCAGCTGACAAACAATACGCGCAGGACAAACTGCTCACACAAGTGCAGAATATGACCAATTATGTGCAACGGTAGGTTGTTTTTTTTTGATTTGTTTCGGAAGTTGATTCGTTTTATCCTCGCTGGTATTTTACTTTGCCAAGTGAAGTGATCTGGGGCGGCGAAGCAAGATGTTCTATGGCAGGAATATATTGGGTTCAGAAATATTGTAAACTTTATTCACAAAATCTGTTTTTTATAGTCTCTGTCACTGAACAATAAATCTAACTCTAATTTGTTGTAAAAAACGCATCTGTCAGCGTTTAATTGCTTACGGTGTAATTTTCTGACAAGAAAGCGAGACCGTTTCAAAAATCATTTTGCAGATTCGTAAACGAAATGATCGATTTTGAATATCTGGGCGGTAACGCGACGGTCGACGCGCACATACAACTGCACGTCGTGACTGAGTTTATCACGATGGAACTGTTGAAAATCATGCCACACGCACCCGGAAATGACGAGGCTGGAAAGTTAGGGAGCGGTTTGAGTAGGAATTTGTGCCGTGCACCGGAGAATACCTACCGGATAAGTCCCCTCCACAAGGCGCCTATGTGTGAGGGGCTTCGGTATTCCCACTTATGGTTGCAGGTGAAAAAAACGGTTTTTCTACTGAAAAAAACCAACAAAAAACTGTTTTTTATCAGTGAAATATATTTTTCCCGAAAAATTGCAGGGCGGATTTTGAACTTTTCTGAAAAAGTTTTAAAATTGTGGGGAAAAACCTATTTTTATTGTAGAAATATACTTTTTCAAATGTTTCTAGCGCTAAAATTTCTTTTATTCGCAGTTTCTCAACAGGATTACCTTTCGTATACCATTTGTAACGCACAATGTGCCAAATATGCACCATTTTAACCGAGGCCCAAATTTGGATCGCAAAAAGATCGGGAAAACGGTTTTCTTTAAAAACGGCTTTTTCACTACATATATTTTTTCCGGAAAAATTGCAACTATATCCCCACTCACTATATACTGTATAAGCACCTAAAACGCAATATTACGGAAATGTTCACAGACGGGGACTTGTTTGGTTGGAGGTGCTTTCGATTTCGAGTGATGATTATTTGGTCTTCTCAGGTACCCGTTTCTTTGCAAACAGCCACATGGCGCCCTATTTGGTCCGAAGCAATTGTAGACGGTCGCGTGAACGTGCAATCGTTACTGGCACCTCTGAAACCAAATGAAACATCAGTTAAAAACTAGTCTCACGTTATCTTGGACATAGTCGATTATCCCGGCGTTTCCCAGAGTCATCCACAATTGTTTGGTTGTGCAAAACCCACCTGCTCTGGGTATTCGAAAATTTAAGAAAAAAACGATCAAAATTATCGCGAAGCATTTGTTTGCATTCCAGCAAAGCGTGGGCCAAAATGCTGTCCGGTTTGCTGTACGACGCACGTTTGAACAACAATCTGATCGAACCAATTGTACGACAGTACGTCAAGCTGTTCTTCACGATAAACGCGAACAAAATCAAGGTTGTCCGAGTTGTTATGTTGGCTGTATTGGTTGCTTGTTGTCATTTTCAGCACACTCTCGTCTGACACCGTACGAACACCATCAATTTTGCGCAACTAATTGAAATGCAGGTTGCGGAACATTTTTCCGTTCGCAGTCTGGCGCCGGTTGGACTCTACGGACCGCAACACCTAGCTAATATTTTTGAGTAACATTCAATTGGGAAATAAAAAATAATAATCTCGGACATTTTTTTTGCGCAGACATTCGCCACGCCAGCTCCGCCACCAGCCGTGCGTCGTGGCTCATCGGATGACGGCGATTTGGGATTCAATATCAGCATGGATTCGGGTTGGTCAGACATGGGGACACTTGAAAAGGACCATGAGCAATGTCACACTTGGTGATCGGGTAACATCGGTGCCGGTGCTGCACTGGACAAAGGCGGGTCACGTCCGGTCCGCTATCACCAAGTTGGATATCGCTCAATATATTGGGTATTTGAATATATTTATTCGTTCGCAACAAATCAACAGCCCGA
>JASAMV010008378.1:0-26834 GCA_030248065.1 Rhynchonema sp. JSB1_4
ATATGTATGTATGTATGTACTATCGCAGGTGCACATGCGCGCAGCTGACGTATATGTATATGTATGTATGTACCATGGCAGGTGCACATGGGCGTATATCGCTCATTTGACCAACGAAACTTTAAGCAACCGTGAAATGAGTACCACCAATGTATTCAGCGTCGCAGCCGGAATTGTTTGGTACCTGAATGGTTGAAATCGGTTAAGGTACGCACGTGCCAGCTTTATTTCAGCTTGCGTGCTTGCTAATTGAACATTTATCTTGTAAGGGGTATATGTCATATTTTTGACAACTTATGATGTTCCGGATAAAACGGTCCAATCGTGCATATCCCATGCTCAATATGACTTGAAACAGAGTGGGTGAATGCCATGCACTGAACCACGGTAATACATCTCCATGCATGGCAGATTCCTACCACTTTCAAACTTTTTACATTTCATGAACCCTACGTCTTGACCAGTGAACCCTACGTCTTGCCGCCTGAACCCTACGTCTTGTGCTCCAGCAGGGCCTGAATCGGCCCGGGCCTGAACCTGTGCCCCGGGACTACACACACAAGAGCGATCGAACCTGCCATCCGAAAAGTAGATGATTGCATTCGGCTGCCGGGCGCCACGCATCATCTCAAGCGCGGTCATAAACGCCCTGTAAAAAATCTGCGTTGGTATGTATACGTACAATCGCTGCAAAATTCAGCTGTGGAAGCCCCCATGAAATCATTTCGCATTTTCGTTGTGTTTTCATTTCAAAAGTCATGTGAAACTGTTCTATCTCCTTGCTGTTTCCGCCCACAAAAAAGTAGCTATGTCAGGCAGGGCCTGCAGTGGCGCAACAGCCAAGTGGGCATCTTGGCCAAGTGCCCATGGGCACCAAAAAATGTTGACGGTGGGCACTTGACCAAGATGCCTATTTGGCGAGTTTTCAGGTGCCGATGGACACTTTCGATATCAAGTGTTCAATTTTTCGACTCAAGACCAGTGAAACATTCAGTCGATTTTCACAATTTTGCAACAATAACGTGTCAGGAAGAACAAAGCCATCTTGCAGAAAACAAGCACTCTCTTCTCGACCCATGTGCCGGTTGCAGAAATGGCTCTGGCCCGGTTACCGACATGGGCCAATCGTGGCAGTCATTGCTTACAGTTCTGCATTTGTCGTCCCAACTGTGTACTCCATGCTGCGTATTGCGGCAGTGAGACTAGCGGAATCGGTGTACCGATCGAACGACCATTTCACTCGTATCTTGTCATTGAAGTTGATCATTCCAAAACGAACTGTTGACGCCGAAACGTTGAAGTGCACGGCGAATGTCGCTGCGAACTGCTTCACCTGCATTCATTCACCATGAACGTTTAGATCGATATTCACGAAACGGTGGAGTGGAGAGTTGAGTGGAATTTACAGTTGGAAAACTTGTGGAAAGTTCGGTGGAACGCTAGCGTTCCATAGACGCGCGTGTATTATTGTTCACCACACGATTACTGTACATTTTGCCTTCGCACAATCACACTACAAGGTGTGCAATGTTTTAACGCTACTGTATCCATTAAACTGAACTTTCCACTAAACTTTTCACGCAACTCTTCACTTAGCTCTCCACTCCACCCTTTCGTGAATATCACACTAAGACCGTATGCAGGAGTTTTCCATAGACAGCCGCCCTCAAGTGCAGCCCTCCGAGGTCGCTATTCGGTCACATGTTTCCGAATAAAATGTTTGCAAGAAAACAGCCGATTTTCCACTTTTTTTTCGAACAGAGGACTGCGTTCTTTATTATGTAGGTACATTAAAAAAATTTTCAAACATACCGCCTCATAGTTCCCGCGCGTGATCGACTCGGAACTGCCTATTATGAACACAATGTCGATCTTTTTGCAGTAGCAATCTGAGAATTACTATACGATGCAAATTATTATTGAGTCGCAAAATATGCTATGCTTCGTGCGAAGCAGGCTCATTTCTCGGCCGCTCACCCTGTGCCTTTATTGCAGTCTGCACCACGGCGGCCCGCCCGTCGATAACAACAGCGCACAGTGTCAGCGCGGCTACAAAGTAACTTTCAGTTGTGTGATCGAGTAATGATGGCCCAGTCACATCACAAAGCTAGATCATGCCAACCCGCGACAATTGCTTTCCACACGAATGCCATTTTATTGTCGTTTCTTGGCTTATGGTGGTCAACTCAAGTGGTCAAATCACTTCGTCAACTCACATTGTATGTATGGAGTCGTCAACTCACCCCGAACGCCAGGTCTATCGCGCTCATTTGGGATTGCTGTGACTTGACGAAGTGATTTGACCGCTTGAGTTTGACCACTGTAATAATGGTAATGACCACCGTTTCTTCCCGTTGTTGTTTTTGAACAATGCACCTGTTTTTCTGCAGCACGAACACACAGTTTATCGGCAGGTCTATGGCATACTAAAACGTGTTGTTATGATTTCAACAACCGCCAACCCGGTTGACGCATGGGAGTGGCTCCAGCTGCTCCCGTTCAAATTTATGATAAGCAAACTCGTTTTTCTCCAGCGCATCGTTTCAATGCTTTGCTTGGTAACAGATTGATCAACAAACTTTTGCTAAGTCCAACGACCACTCATACGGTGACACTCTGCACTGAGTTGTCAGACACAGCCTTTCAGAAAAACTCTTGTTCAAACAATAAATTGTCAACGTGTTCTGCGAATTGTGCCTTGTTTTTTCGGGGTGCGACTAAAATTAAGTGGGAGTAAACGCTTGTGATTGTAAGACGTTTCCAGCTGTTTAAGTGGATTGGTTTAGCTTTGTGGGTTTTTCAGATCTGTGACTGAAGTGTTGGTAGATCTGTGAGTGAAGTTTCGGTTCATGATGCAATGGCGCCTTGGGCTTTAATATACGTCAGTGATGCATCGCCATAAACCCCAAATGCTCCAACCGGAACTTTGAGGTTGGGTGAAACATAAGAGGTCCCCACAGATCCGGGAGGAAAATAGCGTATTTTGCACAACACATATGTTTTGTTTCATTTAATAATCAAAGCTTTTTATTTTTTGTGGATCGTTCCCCATCAGTTTGTAATATTAATTTTCGTCTGGACAAACGGTCTATGCACCAGGACTTCCGTAGTGTCAAGCTTGTTATCATGCCCATGTGTTTGTTCATCTGTGTGAATCCCTGCAGGAGTAAGAACGTAGAATCTCATTTGAGTTTCAGGGATCGTGTCAACCTTTGTCTCTAGTGCCCAACAACGTTGATGTTTCACGACACCACGTCGATGTGCACTTGGGTGGTAAGCTAACTGTCGTTTTGCATTTTCTACCTGGTTCGGTAGCTTTGTGTGATATTGTGCAACTTTGTGGAAGCGAAACGCGTAGTCTGGCACCATTATCAATTTGTTGCAAAAATGTTTATTTTGATTTTCAATCCACGTCGAAAAGATTTTGTTGATCAACTTGAATGAAAGCATTGCATTTTTTAGTGGCAGGACGCCCTCGTTCCAAATCTACGCACACAGCGATCGCCGTTGATTGATTTTGACTTTTATTGAATGATATTACTGCTTTTTAATTTTCTTTTGGCTTTTAATTCTCCGAAATGTGATTTGACGCGTGCTTTTATGCCAACAAATTTAATATTCCCGTGAGGATGTTGAACGATGTATGTTATTCTAAAATATGAAGGTAAAAAGCTTTGGAAATTGCAAGGTTAAATGAAACTAAGAAGCATTTTGTGTTGCTGCAGTACATACGCTCGAGTTATCCTTTTTATGATGTGATTTTTTGTGACGGGACACTCCGATTTTGAACCCTACTCTGGGTCAACCTTTCTTGAAATCAAACCTTCCATGATGATTTGAAGCCAAGTTAGTGCTTTAGTCATGGCTATTATTTGAAGACAACCATTATTGTTGATTTGTGTTGTGTGATGCATTGAGTGCACGATAAAATGATGCTCTTTTCAGAAAAAACAGAAATTTCAGCTCTTTTCAGATGGGCTCACTGACGTATATTAAAGCCCAGGGCGCCATTGCATCATGAACCGAAACTTCGACTCACAGATCTACCAACACTTCAGTCACAGATCTGAAAAACCCGCAAAGCTAAACTGCACCACTAAAACAACTGGAAACGTCTTGCAATCACAAGCGTTTACTCACTTAATTTTAGTCGCACCCCGAAAATAATGCACAATTCGCAGCATATGTACGCTCACAATTTATCGTTTGAACAAGAGTTTTTCTGAAAGGGTGTGTCTGCAACTCAGTGCAGAGTGTCACCGTATGAGTGGTCGTTGGACTTAGCAAAAATTTGTTGATCAATCTGTTACCAAGCAAAGCATTGAAACGATGCGCTGGAGAAAAACGAGTTTGCTTATCATAAATTTGATTGGAAGCAGCTGGAGCCACTCCCATGCGTCAACCGGGTTGGCGGTTGTTGAAATCATAACAACACGTTTTAGTATGCCATAGACCTGCCGATAAACTGTGTGTTCGTGCTGCAGAAAAACAGGTGCATTGTTCAAAAACAACAACGGGAAGAAACGGTGGTCATTACCATTATTACAGTGCTCAAACTCAAGCGGTCAAATCACTTCGTCAAGTCACAGCAATCCCAAATGAGCGCGATAGACCTGGCGTTCGGGGTGAGTTGACGACTCCATACATACAATGTGAGTTGACGAAGTGATTTGACCACTTGAGTTGACCACCATAAGCCAAGAAACGACAATAAAATGGCATTCGTGTGGAAAGCAATTGTCGCGGGTTGGTATGATCTAGCTTTGTGATGTGACTGGGCCATCATTACTCGATCACACAACTGAAAGTTACTTTGTAGCCGCGCTGACACTGTGCGCTGTTGTTATCGACGGGCGGGCCGCCGTGGTGCAGACTGCAATAAAGGCACAGGGTGAGCGGCCGAGAAATGAGCCTGCTTCGCACGAAGCATAGCCAATTTTGCGACTCAATAATGCTTTGCATCGTGTGGTATATTTCTCAGATTGCTACTGCAAAAAGATCGACATTGTGTTCATAATAGACAGTTCCGAGTCGATCACGCACGGGAACTATGAGGCGGTATGTTTCAGAATTTTTTAATGTACCTACATATAACGCCGTTTTTCATAATAAAGAACGCAGTCCCCTATTCTAAAAAAGTGTAAAATCGGCTGTTTTCTTTCAAACATTTTATTCGGAAACATGTGACCGAATAGAGCCCTCGGAGGGCTGCACTTGAGGGCGGATGTCTATGAAAAACTCCTGCATACGGTCTTAAGGCCTAACTATACTTCGTTCTCTCAGAGAACAAAGAACAAATTCTCGCGCGCTGATTGGCTGTTGAACATACGTGGACCAATCAGCGCGCGAGAATTTGTTCTTTGTTCCCTGAGAGAACGAAGTATAGTTAGGCCTTAAGTGTGATATTCACGAAAGGGTGGAGTGGAGAGCTAAGTGAAGAGTTGAGTGGAAAGTTGCGTGAAAAGTTTAGTGGAAAGTTCAGTTTAATGGATACAGTAGCGTTAAACATTGCACACCTTGTTGTGTGATTGTGCGTGTAGGCAAAATGTACAGTAATCGTGTGGTGAACAATAATACACGCGCGTCTGTGTTGTGCAAACCAAGTTTGGTTGGGAGGTGTGGCGTTTGCAATGTTTGGGGTGGCAAAATGGAACGCTAGCGTTCCACCCAACTTTCCACAAGTTTTCCAACTGTAAATTCCACTCAACTCTTCACTCCACCGTTTCGTGAATATCAATCTAAACGTTCATGGTGAATGAATCCAGGTGAAGCAGTTCGCAGCGACATTCGCCGTGCACTTCAACGTTTCGGCGTCAACGGTTCGTTTTGGAATGATCACCTTCAATGACGAGATACGAGTGAAATGGTCGTTCGATCGGTACACCGATTCCGCTAGTCTCACTGCCGCAATACGCAGCATGCAGTACACAGTTGGGGCGACAAATGTTGAACTGTAAGCAATTTTTGTGCGACGGTTCGTCGGGGCACAGGTTCAGCCCCGGCCATTCAGGCCAGGCTGGAGCCTAAGCCTAAGCCTACCAATGGGTCAAATATACTGGCCAGAATCGGCCGGGCCTGAAAAGGTCGCGGAATGGTAAGCAATGTCTGCCACGATTGGCCCGTGGGGTAACCGGCCCAGGGCCAATTCTCCAGTTTCACATCAAAAGTGCCCATGGGCACCTGAAAACTCGCCAAATGTGCCCATGGGCACCAAAAAATATTAACTATGGCTGTTGCGCCACTGCCGCACCCTGCATGACAGCAGCTTCATTGTGAGTGGAAACAGCATTAAGATAGAGCAGTTTCACATGTTTTCTGAAATGAAAGCCGAACAAAAGTGCGAAATGAGGGCTTCTATATGTAGCTGAATTTTGCAGCGGTTGTACGTATACATACATACCAGTGCAGAAGCTTTTACAGGGCGTTTACGAGCGCGCTTGAGTTGATGCGTGATGCCCGGCAGCCGAATGCAATCATCTACTTTTCGAATGGCAGGTTCGAGCGCTCTTGTGTGTTCAATCCCGGAGCACAGGTTCAGGCGCAGCCGATTCAGGCTCGGCTGGAGCCCAAGCGTAGGCCTAGGGGGTCAAATACATATGCTGTGCCTAAATCGGCCGGGCCTGAAAAACGGGGACACTGAAAAGTCGCTGAATATTTGCGCGCACATTGTGACTTGCGACCAAATCGTGCAATATCGAGCATAACATAAGAGTTCATGTTGTTTGTTTACTTTTGGCACGCGTTCCAGAATTTCAGTAACCAACGCAAATGGTTGATAAGCTTACGACGTTGGTACCTGGCCAAGACGTAGGGCCGGTCAAGACGTAAGGTGCGGCGACACGTAGGGTTGGACAAGACGTAGGGTTCAGGCGGCAAGACGTAGGGTTCACTGGTCAAGACGTAGGGTTCATGAAATGTAAAAAGTTTGAAAAGTGGTAGGAATCTGCCATGCATGGAGATGTATTACCGTGGTTCAGTGCATGGCATTCACCCACTCTGTTTCAAGTCATATTGAGCATGGGATATGCACGATTGGACCGTTTTATCCGGAACATCATAAGTTGTCAAAAATATGACATATACCCCTTACAAGATAAATGTTCAATTAGCAAGCACGCAAGCTGAAATAAAGCTGGCACGTGCGTACCTTAACCGATTTCAACCATTCAGGTACCAAACAATTCCGGCTGCGATGCTGAATACATTGGTTGTACTCATTTCACGGTTGCTTAAAGTTTCGTTGGTCAAATGAGCGATATACGCCCATGTGCACCTGCCATGGTACATACATACATATACATATACGTCAGCTGCGCGCATGTGCACCTGCCATAGTACATACATACATACATATACTGTATTTCGGTATGTGCTGTGACCTTGGTCTGTTATCACATGTCGACATGCACCCACACTCTACCAATCTATGTATACGTACAGTATATACGTCAAGTGCACGCTGGCATACGTGCACCAGACAATGAAAGAGCGCCGCAGTGAAACCAAACCACAGCTGATGGTTGTGCAACATTATACGGCGGCACTTTCAAACTGTGTGCTGTGCATTGTTCAGAATCATATTCAGTTGCGTGTGCGCGTGTGCAGTTTCCTTTGCTTTGTTGTATTTTTGGCAGCAATGAGGCGCGCCAAGCGATGCTTCGATCCCGAATCGGACTTCGGTCCAGCACCGGTTGAAACTGATCGGCATTTGAATCAAAGAAAGGCGAAAACACTTTATCCGTTCCACTCATGCCGTTATCCGGGTGTCAAATTCGAATTTGGAGGAGCAGAGTACTACGAGAAGACAGAAACCACCCGACTTCGATGCAACGGCTGTTACAAGGAATATGAGGTAAACGCTGTTTTTTATCTATGATAACGAAGTTTGCAGTTATTATCATCCTACTGTGCATTTCAGAAAGCTCGTCGGCAGAAGCGGCCCTTGAAACACATGAAGATTGTACGCACATCGGTGCGCAATGGCCGATTTGTTGACAGCGATCCAGAGGGCACACCGGCAGCTGAGCACTGCTGCATCACGCGACAAAACGAGGATGAAGTTGATGCGAGGGAAATCTACCGGTTTGTATATCACTGCAGAACACGCTGCTTTATTCTCCCCGTTTTTTCAACCGGTGCATTACATGTGCAAAGTTTCCTTGCGCATTCAGGCAAAATCTACTGCGCAGTAGAATCTCGCCAGATCGACCATCCAAACTCAACGATCGAGGTCGCAAGATGATTCATGCTAAATTTGAGGGCGACCCGGCAAAAATTGCATCCGTCTCAGACAAATACCCGGATACTCAAACAGCGGCTCGCAGTTATCGCCGAAACAACACTGGGCTTCCAGATATGGCCTCGTTCAATCAAGACCGTCTGTTTCCAACTGCGTTACTGGTGGGTGTCAAAGCAAACACTTTGCTAGTTGTATCTTTGGTGGGTGCTGTAATTGGCTTAACTTTTAGGTCAAAAAGGAGAACAGAACAACCGGCCCATCGGATTACTTCCCAACTGTGGATGCAGCGCTCGCAGATGACCGCCTGGTGTTGTGGTTTGAATCTGATCCCAATTTGGCGCCAATCATTGTGAGTTAGAATGTGTCAGTGATACTGGGTACAATAGTGCAGCGTACAAAGTAGTAGTGCAGTTGGATTACAATGCTCCAACACCTGTGCAGATCATAATGACAACCGATCAAATGCGACTATTCACACAATGCGAATCCGTGGCGTGCGATGGCACGTTCGATGCTGCGCCCGAAGGCTACGCGCAGCTGTACATTGGTATTGCACTACAAGAGGAATTCGAAACGTGCGAGGGCATTGTTGACGTAAGGATTTTGAAACATCAAAGTAATGAGTGTGAAATGTATATGTATACCTACATGTCTCAAAGTTTCCACTATTTCAGATACTGACCCGAACCGAAGCAGTGCCATTGTGGTGGGCACTGCTCCCTGATAAGGAAGGAGCCACATACACGAAAATGTTCCAAATCATCAAAGGGTCCGTTGAGGCACGAACCAACGAAATGATTGTGCACAAACGATGGAGATTTGATTTCGAAAGTGGTGCCATCGGTGGCTGCCGGGCAAATTTCGCAACGCACGAATTCCGCACATGCAGTTTTCATTATGGCTCTGTGAGTGACTAAGTTTTTTTAGAATCGATCCAAAAAATGTCACAGGATGGAATGCGAAAGTCAATCGGCACATTGATGGGATCGTCAATCCTGCACTCAACCACCTGCTGCACGTGATTCAACTGCTGCAAATGACGATCGACAGTCGAATTCGAGTGGTTAGCTGTTTCACTTCGTCCATTTTAGAATCAGTTTCATCGAAAGATCCAAAAAACGTCTGTAAAATCTCAGATCATGGCCGGCGGGAATCAATCGCGACCGCGAAAGCGATCGAAAGAGACAATCGCGACTGAAATTCGCATTCAGCGTGCGCAACAGGCGTTCGACGCTGTCGGTAAAGCCATTAGTTTTGCTTTGCTTCGGTACACGCCGATTTAAGCGACATTCTTGTATTTTCAGATGCCAATCATGGATTCAACCCGCCAATTCACGATCTGATGATGTACATTCGACATCAAGGTCACAATTTGGGCGCTGGAACTGAGAATAAGAAAGAGGTTATATTTATCAGCTTTTTTCTTTCATGTTTTTATGAGAACAAGATCAATCAAATTCAGAAACGTCGCAAACGAGTGCTGGCACAGGCGCTGCAGGCCCACAGACAGGAACACACCGCCGAATTTGGTGACCCGAATTTCGAATCAAGCGACGCCGATTCATCGTCTGAGGATGAACAGGCCGCTGCCAGTTCGATGCCACCCCCACCGGCCACACCCAACGACCCTCAACCATCTGCGTTGAGTTCGGCTGCGCTGCCGGACCATCCATCTGGAGTGAGTCGTTCGTGCACCACTATAAATCTGCACAGCTACTCAATGCGTGAAACATCTGGTGCACAGCCGGTACGTTGTTCTTCGATGAAGTTACTGAAACGAACTGTCACTGTACCGCTCAATTTTGCCCTTTTCTAATCAGGCTACGTCAACGCCCCTACCGGAAGGCGCCGCCCACCGCCGTCATGATGTATTCGTTTTGAACGACGAACAGAATGATGTTTTGATTCGCGATCCCAGATTTATGCATTCACATGGTTCGCCGTCGCTCTCTTCAATTGACACATTGCGCTCCCCAATTGCGCATCCCAATGAGGCTTTGTATTTAGACTTGTGAAATGGATTATTATTTTATTTTGGTCAGATTGCTTTACTCGCGTTGTTCCTGCATTTGATGATACAGCTCATATTTTCTGATTTTTTTTTGTTGTGGAGCCGCACATTTTGTCTAATTTTGTTGCATCCTGAATATGTACATAGTGTAAACATATTACATACTCTTACGCCCATTTTGGGGTCTCTGTCACCTTTACTACTTGTCCTGTCCACTTGAATTTTCAAATTTCTTGTTTTTCTGGCTTTATGCCATCTGTCTGATGTCATTTATTCATTTGTGCTTGATATCAACGTTCGCACGGGTACGCCTATGGGCACATCACGGGGGTTTGTGTATTTTCTGAGTGGTTTCGCTTTACATGATACGGTACAATACATGTTATTTGTTGCTGTAAAACCATTTATATTATCAGATAAAGTGTGCATGTGCGAATATAAAGTACCAGTAACAGAACAAGGTCACAACATATGTATATGTATGTATGTGCCAGGGCAGGTGCACATGCGCGCAGGCGCAGCTGACGTATATGTATATGTATGTATGTATGTATGTACCATGGCAGGTGCACGTGGGCGTATATCGCTCATTTGACCAACGAAACTTTAAGCAACCGTGGAATGAGTACAACCAATGTATTCAGCATCGCAGCCGGAATTGTTTGGTACCTGAATGGTTGAAATCGGTTAAGGTACGCACGTGCCAGCTTCATTTCAGCTTGCGTGCTTGCTAATTGAACATTTATCTTGTAAGGGGTATATGTCATATTTTTGACAACTTATGATGTTCCGGATAAAAGGGTCCAATCGTGCATATCCCATGCTCAATATGACTTGAAACAGAGTGGGTGAATGCCATGCACTGAACCACGGTAATACATCTCCATGCATGGCAGATTCCTACCACTTTTCAAACTTTTTACATTTCATGAACCCTACGTCTTGACCAGTGAACCCTACGTGTTGTCCAGTGAACCCTACGTCTTGCCGCTTGTATCCTACGTCTTGTCCAACCCTACGTGTCGCCGAACCTTACGTCTTGACCGGCCCTACGTCTTGGCCGACTTCCACGACGTTTCGCTCTTACCAAGAAGGTAGCATCATCCTCCTCCCCCACTCCAGTGACACCACTGCCCCCGTTAAGGGCGAACTTTGGTTAAATCCGAAACCCGGAACCCGGAATCAAGTTGCATACGAAACATAAAACATTTCTGGGCTTCGGAAATACAGTTCTGGGTGCAATTCTGGGCTGAAAGTTGGAATCCTAGTGCTTCCTAGTGCTAAAACATAGGCAGCGCACGCGCAAAACTTCGGCTTTTGCCTATACTTTGCACTATTTCGCACGCGCGTGCACGCGACTGCAACTTTCAGCCTAGAATTGCACCCGGTACTGTATTTTAGGAAAACGCAAGAATTTACATGCAAAAACAATGCGCGTTCCGGAAATATTTCCGGATTCCGATTTCCTGACGAATTTTTTTATTTTTTTCGTTTTCCGGAAATATTTCCGGATTCCGATTTCCGGATGAATTTTGCGGAACACAGAATTAACCTTCAACCAGATTTCCCTTCACTGTGTTTTCAACGGAATGCAAAACATTTCCGAGTTCTGCGTTTTTCATATTTCATCCGGAAACCAGAATCCGGAAATATTTCCGGAAAACGCAGATGCTGTTCCGCATTCGGAAATGGATCAAAGTTTTTGCATGTAAATATTTCCGGAATCCGGATTCAACCTAAGGGCGAACTTAGGTTAAATCCGGAATCCGGAAACCGGAAATAGTTTGCATACAAAAATACAAAACATTTCCGGACTCCGGAAATATTTCCGGAAAACGCAGAAATTTACATGCAAAAATAATGCGTTTTCCGGAAATATTTCCGGATTCCGGTTTCCGGATTCAAGCTAAGTCCGCCCTAAACCCCCCACCTAACCCAGACACAATGTTGGTGGTGACCCAGTTCCGGTGGCCGCTCAGATCCGGGCCGAATACAACACGCGCGTGCTCGCCGTCGGTGTGCCAGGAATCAATGGACCATTGAAACCGTTCGATATAGAAGAACTACAGGTGCATAAGTTGACAGTCACTCTATTCGATATAGTCATATTTTTCCCGGACAGACTTAAAGTATCACTGTAACGAATACTGTGTGACTACATAGCAATCGCTTACAAGTATGTAATACAAGTTTTCGGGGCACCGCACGATATGTGTTTTCAGTGTGACCATATCGATTAGCGACTGTACATAGTATGCGTGTACCATTCGCGTGACTTTGATTTGGAACACGGAAGCAACGAACGTCATTGAGAGCGTTTCACTGCATTAAACCTGCAGCTTGTGTGCGTGCTGAGTGCCATGATGTGAAGCAGGGGACTGCATTGCGGCACTCCGGCACTGGGACAATTCTTAGCATGCATGTAAATTGATCATATATTCGTCCAGGGACTCGCCGCCGATCCGAAGTACGTGTTTCTTGTGAACAAAATCGAGGAGCTCAGCAAGTTTCTGACGCCGCTGGCCACCTCGCTCCCATGCACATGTGCATGAGAGGTCGATGGGTAAATGCGCTCACATTTAGGCTGCCTTCACAATGCATGCGCGTTTGCGCATTTGCACACCAAACTGACATGCGCGCATTTGTGTTCACAATGCATTTGCGCGCGTTTGCACGTCTCTGCGTGTTTTTGACGCGCAAACGCGCAAAAATACGATTAGGTTTGGTTCTAATTTTGCGTGCGCGTTTGGCCTGCCCGGGCTGCTTGAAACAAAAAAACACATCGTTTTTAAAATATAATTTGTTGAAATAATAATTATTTCAACAAATTATATTTTAAAAACGATATGACGACCTGTTACGATCATTTTACGCTTGTTATTTGATCACTCAGCCATTGTTTATGTTTCATTTCAAAAGACACTCTTTTACAGGAAACAAAATGTCGAAAGTTGTGTTTTTTTCACAAGTTGACGTGTTCGTTTTTATTCGTACTAGACGGGACCCGTGCCTACGGCCCGGCTACAGCGCCGCGCCCGTGCCGTGCCCCCCCCCCCCCCCCCGAAGACCCGTTAGCATGCCCAAAGCTACCCTTGAAAATTGAACCGTGCCCCCGAGGGAGGGGGCCACACACATACATACACACATGTACATACGTCTTCCTGTTTTAGAAGCATAGATGTTTTTCTTTAAAGAATTTCAATGGAATCAGATCGAAGATGCAACTTTTGTTCTGTTTGATAGTAACTTTATGTATTTTCTATCATTCGTTACCCAAAAATATTCGGCAATTTCAAGTTTTCTTTTGAAAATTATATCATGGGATATCAATCTCCCGCCTATGCCTGCCCGGGACGAATATCGAGGTAAAGTTTGTCGTTACGGTTCGGAAACTGACTTACTGTTTCTTGGAACTATGTATACATACATGCAGTGAGTAGGACAACATTTGTTATGACACGACATGTATACTTTCACACATAACAGCCACTTAAACCAATACCTACACAAATTTCTGAAAGCCCTCTCACATTAAAATGAAAAAAAACAACTCTTCCGAATGTCATTCACAGGTTATTCTAATCTGAAGCGCTAACGCGCATGTGCATTGTGAACACAGATGCGCACTGCGCGTTTGCACATCGAATTTTCATTGTGAACACAATTGCGTGTCAAAAATGTGACGCGCAAACGCGCATGCATTGTGAAGGCATCCCAAGAGCTTAGCTTCGCACATTTTGACTATAATAACAAGGATATCGAAGCGAAATCGCGTTCCAATATGGCCAGGGTTGGCTTAAAAAATAAAAATTTTGTTAAAAAAATCTTGCCACTTTTTCCGTTTCTAAAAATTGGAAAAATAATTCCACTTTTTTATTATATTTCTCTGCTGTTTTAACTTTTTTTTGTCCTAATTTTTGGTCAAAAACACTTTTTCCGGGTATGTTTCTGCTTGTTTTTGTCAAAAAGCGCCTGCGGTTCGGTATTATACAGTGCCACTGTTATTTTGCTAAAAATGTGGGAATTATTTGGAACCTTTCCTTCTTTTTCACATATAATGGTGTCCATATGACAGTCCATATCCACAAACGATATGTCGCGTTATCGGGCTCACCGAAAAACATACTCTCTCGTCCCATTCGGAGTGATTCAAAACACTCCGCTGCGGAGTAACCCAGAAAAAAAACTACGTGGAGTTTTTTAAACACGCTGCGGAGTGATTAAGCTCCAACACTCTGATTTTGGAGTGATTGTGAAACACTCCGCTTTCGAAAGCACTCGATAAAAAGAAAAACAAATTTTTTACGCCATTTGCAGCATTTTTGAGTAATTTTATTGTTATAATTATTTCTTTTGCGTGTTTATCAGCATTTTGTGCTCCAGCTATTTTATCTAATGTTGCGCTGCGCTTACTGTCGAAAGGACCGTTTCACCGCTATGTCTCAACAATCATCATCTCACGACCCATAAAAAAGAATTCGGCAAACAAGGCATTATTACAAGCGTGGTCAGTTGAGCGCAAACGGCCAGCCATGCAAACGTAAGTACACATTAAAGCAGTGTAGCTCCTGGTCCGGGGGGGGGGACAGGCGGTACTTCTTTTAAAAGGAGGGGGAACAGACGTACCCACCAGGGGGAAGACCGAAATTTGGAGAAAAGTCATTTTTCAAGGTCGCAAATTTGACCCATTTTTGCCCTCCTTGAAAAAATTTTCAATAAAAATGGTATTTTGGAGGATTTTGACAACATTGACCCAGAAATCACTCAATTCATGCCTAAAACGCCTGTTTTAGGCCTAAATTTGGCTGTTTTAGGCAAAAATTTGCCTATTTTAGGCAAAAATTGGGGAGCAGACGTACCCGGAGGGGGAACAGGGGGGGGGCAGGCGTACCATGGAAGAGGAACAGACGTACCCGAGGGGGACACCCGACCCCCTCCTCCCAAGGAACTACATTGCATTAAAGGGCTCGGGACATAACCGAAGGAAGGGTAGCAGGACATATTGTTACACACCGTTGGAAAGCATTCCGACAGCCTATGACACGCACAAATTTTAAGCTCCTTGGAGATTCGCTATCTCTTGGTAGAGGGATTTTTCGTTCCAGAAAAAACTGAATTTTTGCACAAATTGGAACGACCGGTGCAGAAACCCCAAATGCATTGAAGGTCAAGTAACACGTGGATAGGATTACAACAGCTTAGGAATAACTTATCAACACAATTTCAGTTGCTCAAACCATTGCTTCACACGGTGAGGGTGCGAAACGTTCCAAAAATCGGCCTTATTTTTCGATAACACAAGTTTGTCCCTAAATTTTGAGGTCACGCTTAGCGCTACGGAAATAAGAACGCAATGGGGAAATAGAGCATCGTCGAAAGTACCAGAAAATAAGGTTTTTAAATTTTTTAACTCATGGCTAGCTCCGTGACAGACCTAAAAATCCATTAAATTGCCGCTAAATTAGGTGGTTATATTCATCGCAGGAATTGTTACACATAAAGGCCACAGATTGTATCGGATTCGAAACAAAAAATTGAGAGAAACGTCTGGTTTAACAACCTATCAAGGTCCGAAGGCCCCAAGGTCTACAGATCTCTCTGGGTAGCCATACTAATCTGAGTATGATATTCAGCTATAAATGCTTATTGTTAACAGCTATTGTAAATGTGACAGCACCAAACAATGTATCTTGAGATTAGCTTTCGAACGATATATAACAAGCCCCACTAAATTCTTACGCTTAAGGGCAGAGGCTAAAAAATTGCTTTTTTGACGATTCTGGAATGAACCGTCACGTCACCATGTGCGATTTCGGAATTTTGACCGTTTCTTGCCCACAGTAAGAGATAGTATGGGCATGTTATATATCGTTCGATAGCTACGTTGAAGCTACATCGTTTGAAGCTACTAAATGTCCAATAATCTTTAACAGTAACGACTTATAGCGAAATATCTTATTCAGGCTGGCATGGCTGCAGCAGCCGGACCATGGAGTTTGAAGTTTTGAAACTCGTCTAGATTGTTGGACTGTGCGTTTATCTGACTTTCTCGTTTCCAATGCAATGCAATACGTGGCTTATTTACATCACATTTCCGTCAATGAATGCAACTATGCAGTTTAGGGGCAATTTTTAGGTCTTTTTTGGCCCGTCACGCCGCTATCAAAGAGTTTCAAAATTTAAAAACCTTATTTTCTGGTATTTTCGACAATGCTCTGTTTTTCTGTTCCATTTTCATTTTTGCAACACAAAGCACGGCCTCAAAATTTAGGGACAAACTTGTGTCCTCGAAAAATATGGCCGATTTTTGGAATGTTTCGCACCCTCACCGAGGGAAACAATGGTTTGAGCGACTGAAGTTGTCATGATAAATTATCCAGTAGCTGTTGTAATCCCATCCACGTGTTACTCGACCTTCAACTCATTTGGGGTTTCTGCACCGGTCGTTTCAAGTTGTGAGAAAATTCAGTTTTCTCTGGAACGAAAAGTCCCTCTACCAAGAGATAGCGAATCTCTAAGGAGCTGAACATTTGTGCGTGATATGTGCTGTCACAGTGCTTTCCAACGACGTATAACACTGCGCTCTGTTGCCCCTCCTTCGGTTGTGTCCCGAGCCCTTTAAAGAACAGTTGGCGTCGACATTTGAGTTTGCATCTCAATTCTGCACCGCCGGGCCCGACACACAACAATGATGATGACTCAACGGACTCTGGGGGTGGACCCGAAAGTGAAGAGCCAAATGAACAGTCTGAATCTTATATTTATACTTGCTTTTTGTTTTTAAGCAATGAGTTTGCTTGCTTGTTTTTAGTGCAGCACTATCGTTTTTGTCTCTTGTCAAACTCTTGTGTTTAGGAATATGAATATCACAGGATTATAACATGGATTATGGGATGGTTGTGTGTTGTTGTGTGGTTATCTCGAATAAAATTCTGCGCTGATTTTGCTATTTGTTATCGCTTTCTGACCTGAATCATTTTCGAGAACAGAACAAAAGAAAACACTCCGCAGCAGTGTTTTATCACCCGCTGTTGAAAGCACTCCGCGCCGGCCAAACCACTCCCGATTCGGAGTGGTTTTTAGCACTCCTTGGAGTGATCAAAACACTCCGGCGGGTATTGCTCGTTTTTAACACTCCGCGGAGTGCTGAAATCACTCCAATGGAACGAGAGAGTATCACTTCACTCACCCAATCGCAAACACACATGTCGCTTGAACTATTCCACTTATCCTGAAGCATTACTTATCTATCAGATTCAAAAAAAATCACACATGCAGAAGCTAAATTTTTGAGGTCCGGAATAAAAAAGTAAATCGTAAAAATCTGACAGTTCAGAACGGTTAAGGAAATGCTCGATAATAAATTTTTTTAATCCAACCCTGCATATGGTACTACTGGCAATGAAATTGTCGTTTGGTGGTTTGATACAGTATATAGGCAAACTACGCCAACACGAGCCCGATTTCGCAGCTGGCAGAATAGTGAAACATTCTGACGTGGCTGCTGATTTGGGAAATGTTACACGTTGAAGAACACAAAGTGGAGGATGATGATTTTCTCTTTCTATTAGTTCTGAATACACGCCACCTTCGAAATCAGGCTCGTGTTGGTGTAGTTTGCCTTTATTCCATAAGGCCGCTTTCACAATCAACCGTTTTTCCGTTAAACCGTTAAACCGTTTTTCCGTTAAACCGTTTTCCGGTAAACCGTTTTTCCGGTGAACCGGTGGTTGCTTTCACAATCAAACCGTTTTTCCGTTAAACCGTTGACTATTATACCGTTTTTCCGTTAAACCGTTTTTCCGGTGGGTTGTCTGAAATGGTGCTTTCACAATCAACCGTTTTCCGGTTTTCCGTTAAACCGTTGTTTTGCATTTTTCAGGACTGACGTTGTTGTCCCTTGTTTGATAACGGTAATATTGTTTGGAATATGTTCAACAAGTAATAAAGTGCATGACGCCCGGAAGTCGTCACGTTTTTCATCGTTTTTTCATACGCAGTACTACGTGACATTATAACATTGGACCATTTTCTATATTCGAAACATTTAATATGGAACATAACAGCTTGGGTTAGAACCCGTCAACGAACACAGAGCTTTGACAGAAAACAAACATGGGTTGAATTGAGCATGGGTTACATGCAGCATATTGTATCAAACACGAGTTCTCAAGCAGCCAAGCAGCAAGGGATTAACGTGAGCAGCCAAACACAGCTGTTAATGAACGCAGGGATCGAGAAGGAAAGCATCCTAACATGAACATAAGAGTCATAAAAGAACAAACAGAAATTCCTAGTATGAACATAAGAGCTAGAGAAGAGGAATAACATCCAAACATAACATAATATGCTCGAGAAGAGCAAAAACCATCCTCACATGAACATAAGAGCTAGAGACAAGCAGAAAAACCACCAAATGAACGTTAGAGCTTGAGACGGGTCAAAAGCGGCCTCTGTACATAAGAGCTAGAGAGGTGCATGAACTGTCCATCTTGAACATAAGAGCTAGAGAGAACATTTTACTGGCTGGGAGCAGCACTCAGCACCTACTACATATTTGTGTAAAGTCATGATTTTCATTTGCTAACATTAAGGTGCTCAATTCGTCTCCAGCTCTTATGTTCCACGTTTTCGTGAGTTGACATGATGATGTTTCCACATATCCTGTACCTCTTGTTTGGCCGTCACCCGCTGTTGTGACTTTCAAGTTTTCAACTGCAAAAGTTTTCTCCAGCTCATATGTTCAATCCAAATCGTTTGTTCCTCTTTTCATCATAGCCATTCAACTAAATCATCGACATAAAATAAAAGGACAAAACATCAATGTACCGCCTGGCGTTCGAAACTTTAACGCAACAAAACACAAACAAAAATCGTAAGCACCAAACCCATCTGAATTTGAGGTGCGCGTCTGATTTCATTATTCTTCGGTCAGTGTTTGTAAACCAGTAAAGAAAAACAGAACTGTACATATAAATTTTGGCTTTTGGTGTTGTATCTACAAATACAAGCAAACATGATCGAAACGGACTGCGCATACAGCTTTGTCACATTCGAAAACCAATGAAAGATGAGCATTGTTAGTGTACACATGCTTTTGGGTGAGTTTTGGAAGCAAACGCATGCGCAAATGAGCTAAAACGGTCAAAAAATTAGAACCGGGTTCTAATTGACTTTTCCCGGTAAACCGTTTTTTGCGCAACGGTTTAACGGAAAAGCAATTAGCTAAAAACGGTTTAACGGAAAAACGGTTTGATTGTGAAAGCAACGCCCGTTCACCGGAAAAACGGTTTACCGGAAAAACGGTTTAACGGTTTAACGGAAAAACGGTGACGTGTGATTGTGAAAGCCAAAACCGTTGAACGGAAAAACGGTTTAACGGTTTAACGGAAAAACGGTTTGATTGTGAAAGCGGCCTAACTGTTTGCTTGTGTTGAGAATTCCATCGTTTTTATGGTTACTAAGCAGTTCAGTTGCAACGAACAACCATTAGTGCCAAACGACAAGTACTTTTTGAGGTTCGCACAGTCTCTTGACAAACTTCACCAGGGATTATGTAATTACACTATTTACCCAGGCTTGTTAGTAGATAAACAACCGATTTCGTTAGGCTTACAGTCAAACACCCACATAGCAAACCTCCACATAGAGAATACCTCTGTGTAGTGAACGAATCCGTCCGCAAATTGATCTAGTGCTCCTCTGCATAGTGACTATTCCACATGGTGAACAAAACAGTCGGTTTCCTTCCAGTTCACTATGTAGAGGTTTGACTGCACTTCCAAAGCAAAAAAAACACAAAAATTGCAACAGGTTTCACCAACTTTTGCAGCCTTACCTACAATATGAGAAACAACATAATGGAATGCTGTTAGATTCAGCCGATGCCAAACTAAATATGGAGGCAATCAACAACAAGACAACCAACTTACTGTCAACCTGGTTACTCCATCTGTTCCCCGGTAAAAAAAAACAACTCTATCTTTCCCCGCCGGTAAAAAAACGGTGTTGAAAGGCTTCGTGCCGCCTTCATTGGCCACATTTATTGAAGTATAGCGAAGATCCAATTGTTGTGGTGACGGCGAGCTATTCGTGGCCTCAATTTAGTTCATTTCACGCAGAGACATGTTGGTTCGCTTAATCTTTGAGACGAGCCAATCAAGCGTTCATGACGGCTGGATCCGTTTCATTTCCACCGTGTGATTCAGAATTGTAGAAAATTAATCCAGGCCCCATCCCAGTCAATTTTTTCATTTCGGACCCATATTCAACATACGCTATGGAACGCTGGTGATTTTCTCTGGCAACGCGCGTTAAAAACATTCATTATGAGTATGGAAGGTTCCCTTTCTGACATACATTGTAGATGGTCACTGTAAGAAGGGTAGACGTTAATGCATATACAAAGTCAGCAACTTTTCTAACAAACGAATGGCAGCCTATCCAGTCCGGGCAAATCTGGCAGTTTGATTTTAGCCGGCGATTGAAATCTCGACGTGTCCTTCACTTCGCAGTTCGGGAAACATTCACCAACATCGGCGTCCATTTGAAGTCCGAACTCTTTCTGTTTTTTGCGTTCCCATTTTGCGATAATTTCGCGCATTTGCTCGTCGCTCACAATTCGATCGGGACGAATAGGCCACGGCGCCTTCAACGCTGGATCACACTCGGCGTCGGCGGGCAAGCGCTGAAGTTGAGATAAGGTTACATGGTTGCCATCAATCGCACCATTCCTTCGCCTAACTATGTATACACACGTGATGGTTGTGCTTGCTAGTGGGCATAGGGGTTGCAGTATGCACACTTCAAACACCGTGCATCATACTATGTTGTCTTCTGTTGCCTGAATCATCAAGACCCCGAAAAACTCAAAAGCCTCAATAATGAACCCAAAAATCTCACATAGAGCACTAAACAGTTTTTACCTCATAAAGGCAAACCAGCCGTGCTTTGCAGACCTACACCATACCGTACCACCCTGAATTCTTACACACTTAAAAAGCTTCGGGTTACCGTAGCCACGTCTCGCGCGGTTAGCCGACAGACAACACACACAAACGCACCCTAAATGTTTCATGATCTTAGCTCTTTCACACGCAAGCCAAGCAACGTCACTGCCCCGTCACTTTCCTGCTTCACGAATTCAGGAAAAATTGACCAATTCTTACAAAGTCATTGTGCGACCAATAGACGCGCACTGCGGACATTGGACATGGAATTTTTTCAATGTCCGCAGTCCGCATATAGCTGGCCGAGCCCTTCGCGCGCGTGTTGGTGTCGATTTCCTTTTACCTTTTTTCGTGTCTAAAGCGAAATAAAAGTACCACCACTACGATGATACTCACGTCCAGCACCCAGCTCGCTCCATTGTTTGTCTGCGAGTCCTTCCAGCCGTGTTGCATGAACAGAACGGGCGACGTGTGATCGTTCACAATGAACCTGCGTATGAGAATTTTTGTTAGTTTTCATTTTTGTGTGAAATTAATACTCATTATTTGATTCATTCATCAATAAATTTGAAAGTGATTCATTGCATTCATTAATCGTGGCTAATGGTACAGTCGTTCACTCAACTCGCAACATTCTCGTCGCTGTTAACTCAAGTAGCCCTGGATGAGCGCGAGGAATTCTACACATTGTAGTTGACGGCAAGAGTTGGACGTTCTGAGTTGACGACATTACCATAAGCCTTGGTCGCCAAAGGCGCGCTCAAGTAAGGCCGGTTTATGCTTCTCACATGACTGTTTGGTGAGCATGAGCAACCGGTCAGAATAACTTTTGGGCGCACAGTGACCTTATAAGAATTGGTCAAATTGTTTTCCTCAATCATGAAGCGGGAAAATGACGGGGCAATGAAGTTGCGTTGCGCGATCGCACACAAAGAATGATGTCAGTAAAATGTTTCAGTTTCAGACCCACAACAACGTTGGTGCTTGCTCTGCTAGATTATTTTCAGCTGCTGAAAATGTTTTTTTGAGAATCACAAATAGCACAGTGGTTAAGAGTGACTGAACGTGAAAATCAGGATTGATTTGATGAATTCTTATACTGTCATTGTGCGACCAATATCTGATCCAATCTCAATATTGTAATTGGTCTCCGGCCCCTCCAACCTGTCGATGACCCAAGCATGAGCCCTTCTCAGTATCCTTATGTGTTTGGTGCAACGTCGCAGCCGCAGATAATGGTCAGCGCACCATACAAACAAGTGGAAATGTCCTTCGTACCTATAACCCGTAGAACACCAAATAAGTCCCCTGGATGCTTATTTGAGACACGAATCACGTGAGATTTCGTAATTTCCCGAAAAAAAAAACCCCACTGTGTACGTATATGAAACAACGCTAAAAATGTAGCAATGTAGCACAACTCTGATTTGAGGTACCAGAAAACAGTGCAGTCTAGTGGAAACCGCGATGAAATTATGTGCTTCATACATACATATAGTAGTAGTTAATAACAACTTCCACCCAGTAAGCTGTTGACCAGATCTTCAAGTTACGCGTCTACTATTTTCTGTCTTGGATTGATAGCACCAAAAGTATACGTGGCATCCGATAATGCCACCAAAAAGATGAGGCGGAGGCTACACTGCTTCCAGTTAAAATCAATGATCATTCTTTCTTACAAAACAGGAGCAAAAAAGAAATTCCAACCAATATTTCGAGCAGCTTTCGCTGACGTCAGGTCGATCGGCGTAGATGGTCCGCAGTAGCTCCACGTGATTGGCTCCGTTATCCCAGCTGTGATAAATGCCCTTGCCTGAAAAACCGGCAACCCATCTGAGTGGCACAATCACGAACTTTTCTGCGTGCTCGAGCTTGACGACTTGACTGGTCGCAATTTACATAAATGCTCATTGAATTCTGCTGCGTGGTCTGAATGAACCAACCGGAGCAATGGGTTTTTTCCGACATGAAATCGCTGTCTTAAATTATCTCGATAACAAAATAATGGCCTAAACCCAATTCAAATGTTGCTTCACAACAATTGAGCGATAATTAACAATATCGACATTTAAGCACACCTACATACAGTACATTTGGTTGCGTGCTAAACCATTGCATTGCACTATTACATTGACAATATCATCTGGAATCCCACGCACCCGGAAATGGTTCCCGTTACTGTAGTGTCACGTCCGGCAAGGTTTCCACTTGAATAGGCCAAATGATGAAACGTCTAGCAAAGTGGAAGTTGTCGTCGTGTGTGTGTTGTTTATCGGCTTCACAGGTGCAGCATACAAAACGTGGCTACAGTAACCGGAACCATTTTTCGGTGCTTCAAATTCAAGGTGATACGGTATGGTCCAAGAATATGCAAAGCACGGCTGGTTTGCCTTCAGTGATTGTTACACACCTTTTGGGAGCTCCGATTCAATTTGTGACCAGCGCATGATAAACTGCTGCGCAAACTCCGTATTGCGAACGATGTAATTGCCGGAAGCGACCTCCCAAATGAAGAATCGTTCATACCAGATCATGTCAACGGCGGGGTCCAGGTATTCGTATCTGAACATAGATTTTGTGTCAATAGTCATAAACTCCGCAGAATCGAGAAAAGTAAAAAAACATTATGTTGTAATTGTAAACAACTGCTAAATGTTGTTGGCGTTTAATGAATTCGGTGATCGGAACGGATCGAACCGGACCTGTGTCAGCCACGCGACTTTGTTAAAAAATTTATTGCGATGCAATTCCTTTCGACCATGCAGCCTCAAAGCTGCTAGGGATAACTTTTACGCCGCTAGAAGTTCGCGGCACGACCATTTTTTCTAAACCTTTCCCTAAATTAACGACACGTGCCCCAGCCCGCAGGGTTGGCAAAAAAAACTATGGCGGTTTTACCTATACAAAAACGACGTTTTTAAAAAAACGTCTGGGTCGTTTTTCGTTTTTTTAAATCAGGAATTTCCTTCATTTTCCCTGATTTTTCAGGGAAAGTACCCTGATTTTCATGGAAAATCAATTTTTTGTCCGATTTTTTTTCAAAAAATTTCCGACCAATTTTTACTTTGTCGAGATACGTTAAAGTTTGACTTTCAATGATGACCCCGGCCAGTTGGTCCCATGATGCGGGTCTGATATGGGATGTTAACAACTCGCTAGAAAAGCGTTGAAACCCGTTAATTTTGCCTCAGAACATATAGAATTACTTCACTTAACCACGTTTTCTTCCAAACATGAACGTTTTCCAACTTTTTTGGGGCATATTTCGGTCCTGGACGTTTTAAAAAAACGAATTTTTGAAGAAAAAAACGTTTTTGGCCCAACCCTGCGAGCCAGGTCACAAAGGCAGGCAAATACGCCTTGGTCACGTGTGCCTGTTGAATTGAGAAATTTATTGGAACCACTAATTTCGTCCAGCATAAAAGTTTACGACGGGGAGGTGGAAAATCTTTTACGCTGGACGAAATTAGTGGCGTCACTGATTTTCTTAATATCCTAAACTCAAAAAGGTCACGTGACCAGAGCAGAACCGATCCGATCCCATCACCAAGTTTGATATCGCTCTGGTCAAGATGAACAAAGCATTCAAAAAAGCTTGTGCTAGACGGGGGACGTACAGGCTGTGATTCGGGTTTGCCACTCCGGTATCGGCATCGAGAACAAAGAACCAATCAATATCTTGCCGAGCTTGTATGATCAACGCCACCATACAATGCTTGCGGAATCGTACCTAAAGTTTGGTTCAATCTATGGATTAAGGATCCACATGTATAGCGTTTCATCAACGCGCACATTTCAAGCACGAAGCGATGCAAAGACACCGCTGAACTTCGAAATGAAAGATCTAGAAGGGCGAAAATGTAGTGGCATTCATTTCGCATGCATAATGTTCGCCTTGAGAATCGCGTGCGTGTGCATCTAACGATTGCATGCGCACGACATGACTGAGGGTGGAATTTTCGAAACGGTGTAAAGGCCAGTTGGGCGTAAAGGTTGGGCGTAAAGTTCGGTCGAAGGCTCGGTCGGCGTAGCTCGGTGTAAACGTGAAACACTGCCTGTTATTAACGCGGAATGTTTCAAGTTTACGCCGAGGTCTATCACACTGAGCTGTCGACCGAGCTTTCCACCGAGCTTTACACCCAACTGACCTTTACACCGTTTCGAAAATATCACCCTGATATTGGTCGCACAATGACCATATAAGAATTCATCAAATCAATCCTGATTTTCACGTTCAGTCACTCTTAACCACTGTGCTATTTTTGATTCTCACAAAACATTTTCATCTGAAAATAATCCAGCAGATCAACCACGCTGGCGCAGGTCTGAAACATTCTCTTTACTACATGCTTTGTGTGCGATCATGCAACGCAACGTCATTGCCCCGTCACTTTCCCTCTTTACGATTCAGGAAAAAAATTTGACCACTTCTTATAAAGTCATTGTGCAACCAATACATGCATACGTGTTGGGTGCCGCTTTTTATGCCAAACAGCAGTTAGCCATACGCTTTCATTTCAGAATAACGATAGGGCGAGTGCCCGACATAAGCTATCGAAACTTTGTGGAATTTTGAATAAAAAGGGCATGTTACATTGTTTGTTATAAGACACGAAAAAAAACTACAACACAAGGAACCGTACATTTGTGCGGTTGCAAACGGCTCTTTGATCGGCGGTCAAATGATCGTCACTAATTTGAAGCAGCGTGACGTTTTCGCGTTTTGCGTAACACTCCAACGTACTGAGCGGTCGGTGGTACAGGCGCTTTGCCTCCCTGTCGGAAAAGTAGGTGAGTATTGCGACCGTCGGAAGCGGATCCCCTTCATTAAGTAGAGCGCGTGGATCTTCAAAGGTGTACGGCAGTCGATGGTCGATTTCCGGCGTCTGGCGGTTTCTTCCGCGGCTTTGTTTAATTGATTTGTAGTCTCTCGACATCAATACTTGGGGTTGAACGACCGTGAGTAGGACGTAGATCAAAGGGCACGTCGTCAAAATGCCCACAAGCGCGACGATCGTTCCCATTGAACGATTCTCCATGGTGCGGTCAAAATTTCACAATCTACAATTATGGATAACTTTTTGTTTGTTGGTGATTATTGCTGGATATATTGTTTCAGCAACTATGGACCCCAAAACTCATATGAACTTCCAGTTGAATCGAGATCACAGTTTCGGGTCGTTTGCAGGGGGCTGGTACAAAAACGTGTCAAAGTTTGCTCGTGGGATCTAACAACAACAAATGTTTCACGTGCTCGCCGTGAGCTTTGTGCGTGTGCGCTGCCAGCATGTCAATGAAACATTTCCCTATGTTTTGCTGCTGAGTGTAGTGCTTGAATTAACAAGGACACATTCTAATCTACTTTCGTCATTTTTTGTAAATCTTCGATCACAACCAGATCCGTTACATATAACGTGAGGTAGTTTGTTTCATTACCTGCATCGAAAAGGAAATCTATGGCTAAATATTGGTCGCACAATGACTTAGAAGAATTGGTTAAATTTTTTCCTGAATCGTAAAGCGGGAAAGTGACGGGGCAGTGAAGTTGCGGTGCTCGATCGCACGCTAAGCGTACAACCTGTAAAACCGCAGCAACATCAGTGCTCTGCTTCTAGAAATATTTTCAGATGTAAAT
>JASAMV010008381.1:0-28273 GCA_030248065.1 Rhynchonema sp. JSB1_4
GATGGCACGACCGAACGTGAAGGACATAGTTGCACATGTGGTGTCAATAACACTGCAACAACGCGTTGCGTGGGCAAATATTGGGCACATGCAGAGCAATGCGCACTTGCTGCGGTTCTTCGTACAAGTACGGGGATGAACAATTAGTAGGATTTGGGGGCAACGTTTTTTCTACCAGCCATTCCCATATCACATCGATAGAACGCCTCATCGCCGTTGGCCACAGGGAGGAGAGAACAGGCAACTACAAACGCCAGGATAGATGTCAAGGAGAAGGAACGGCCATTGGAGTGACTGAGTTCAGGATTGCTCTTCACGCGTCGTTGCGGGGATGGTCCCGCAATTTCGGAATCCGGGATTGCATCCCCAATGGTAGTTGCAACACCGGTCGAAGATTCAACGGATTCGGTGGGGTCACACGACAGGACCTCTACCGAATAAGAGCGGGAGTGTGATGGCCGATACTGGACAATGACTTCCCTTCGGAGGACTTGCGGTCATCATTTACTGATTTGGGTTCGCATTCCGATGAGGAGTGAGTTGTGTCATTGGAATTATCACCTGACGACTATCGCGGAAGCGACTAGGCATGGGGAAAGTCAGCTCCTGGCATTGTGTAGCGCTTGGTTGAGTGATGCCGTTAAGTGTGATTGGATGTCCGTTGTAGTATAGATTCAATATTGCAAGTTCCGATAACTCAATATTCCGATGCTCAATAATACGAGATTCATTACGTCAGAAATGTAATACAGCTCAATATTAAACCGACACACAAAGTCTCAATCTCAACAGTGAAAACTGAATGTAAAGTACACACAGACAGAACAGACCGTCAGCTTATCAGCAGCATTACACATGCATTATTCAGCCAAAACATGCTCTTTAGAAATCACATGCTCAAAAGCACCATGCCGTTTCATGGAGAACTGCCGGTTCTCCACACTCCAAAATTTCAGAAAAGTAATTAGCTAACCGAAAAGGGAATACCGAAGAGTAATGACCTAAAGTTGCTCAATAAAGTATAGGTAGATGATTGGCTGTTGTTTGAGAGCGAAAATAGATTTATCCGAGAGAGAGAGAGAGAGAGTGTAAGTTCTTGCCCGCTAATGATCACTGGGCAGAATCATTCACCGCCATTGACCTCGACTGAATGCGATTGACGTTGGATTGTTCGCATGGCCGTTGTTCAACCAGTGTGCCTGACGCGATCGTTGTTGCGTCGTTGTTGCACCGAAACACTGCTTGACCACTGGACCTGGACCCCGTTGTGTGGCCACCGAACCGACACGTTGTGATGACGATTGCGAGCACTCGGGCTCGACGACACGACCGGCTTGACCTTTGAACCACCCGGGCCAACCGACACGACTCATACCATCCAAGGAATGCACGTCTCCACCGAACTGACACGAATAGCCATCGTCACGAATTGCGTTTCGCTGACGTTCGACACCGAAACAGTGTGACGGAAACACGGATCCGCCGGCGGAATTCATCACACGATGTGGATTCTGTTGTTTGCTGAAAAGCATGTGCCACCAGGATGGCATGTTTGGACTCGAAATTGGATTGGTGGGCCATCGATTTGCACCAGGCCTGCCCTCCCCACCGACAAAATAACGTGGAGGGTCGGCAACCGATTTCACGTGCAATGCACCACACAGCGACCGTGCATGCGCAACAGAACCACAGTGATAACACGGCTTCAACTTGGACTTGCACCGAACCGATAAATGCCCAAATCCAGAACACTTGAAACACAACCGCATACTTTTATAAAACTGCTTCCGGGCCACCAGAGTGTAGACAATGTGGCAGTCGTCGCTAAAATGTTGGGTACTAGAGCAAAACAGACACTTTTGGGTGGGTTTAGGAACGATTCTGTTTAGTTGCCACTGGTTTCGACCTCACAGTAACCTGATGTTTCATTGACAGGCCAGTGACCGCAGCCTGAGCAGGGCCGGAACAGGCCACGATGTGACCGAATCGACCGTTTGGCAACTTGTGGTCACCGAATTCGATTTGCGAGCTGTGCACACCGGGGTATGCACGAAAGTCAGCGGAGTCTCGTACTGCGTAGCTTGTGACTTCTTCGGCACATCGGTTTCGCACAACCTGACAAACTGTTTGCTCTTGACATCAAATTCACGTAAATTCACGCATTCCGACCCGAATCACGACACAAACGAACAATTTTGTCAAGTTTGCTACGACGATGATCAAGCGACTCAATTGCGCGTTTTGTTTTCAAAATGATAGCAGCCAGGTCCTCCCAAAGCTGCTCTGCCCGAGGACGAACAGTAGCCGTGCGTTCGTCATTAGCATCAAAAATTTCAAACATGAAGTATTGATCACCGAAAACAGCAGCACCCGACTGCTCATCCAGAACTTCGAGTGCAGACAGAGAACTATTCAAAATTTGTGATTCAAATTTCAAACGAAGCTCTATTTCACTCAACTTCGGCAACGATTCCGTGGCCAGGACTGCCTCCCAATTAGCCTGTGAAGATGGGTCGGCTTCCACGAACTCGATTTGACTTAACACCGATTTGACGAGAGGCTGTGAAACATCAGCGATGCCTTGCAATGCGGCGAGTACCGAATCGACCGGATGACCGTGACGACCATTGTCACGATGAATGAATGAAACGAAAGATCACCGATGATCGATGTTTCAGTTGGACCGCCGAAGTAATGCCGTTTGTTGCCGAATAATATCCAGGTCGCAAGTTCGTCAGTCGTCATGGGCTGCCATATCGCGGAAGCGACTAGGCATAGGGAAAGTCAGCTCCTGGCATTGTGTAGCGCTTGGTTGAGTGATGCCGTTAAGTGTGATTGGATGTCCGTTGTACACGGAGCCTGGAGCTCCTGACCATGGGAGTAGGACTGCCATTCGTCAATGTAATTTTCTTTGAACTGTCTTAACAGGAGTAATAACTCGTCAAAGTTCGGTGGAGGCTGGACGTTGCGCAAACAATGCCTATAGAACGGATGGACTCCGCGAAGGAAACACGCTCGCAAAGTCTGTCGAGTATCCTCTGGCTCAGTCTTATATGCTTTCTTAAACAATTGTCGCAGGCAGCCGGCATGGGCCGTGATGGATTCTGTCGGTTTTTGTTGTCGTCGAAATTGTCGATCTGCCGCCCTGGCAGCATAACTTCGATCTTGGAAATCTTGGGTCAACCTCTGAGTGACTTGTGGATACAGCGTTTTCACGTCATCGGGTAGGAAACGTAATTGCTCTCAGCCATGAAATCTAGATACAGCGGGAGTTGCTGAGCGCAATCATTGTCGGTGTGTCCTAATCGCTTCATATTTTTTTTCATGCTTGGAAAGCCAATCGCCAATATATCCAAATCATCTGTGCCATCACCACGGAAAGGATTTTCAACTACCCAGGAAAGAGTACCAGAAGCCACCTGTCCTCTTGCAACACGGAATGCCGCAGCTAACTGCGGTGCTGCGGCACCCTGGTAAATAATTGTGTTCGGGGTGTGAACAGGAGGAGAATCAGGAACTGCTTAAGTATTGGTGTGTGTGTGTTTGTTGCACTAGCCGGAGCGAGAGGTGACGTGGAAGTTAAGACTACTTGTGTTTGTTTTTTTTGTTTTGGAGGACGTTTGAGGTTCTGGTTCACTATCGGTATGTGAATCTCTGTGAAGGCCCCGTCTGTCGTTAAGCGACGGAGTTAATAACGTGAGTTCCCTATTCTCTTTAGTCCGGGCTGTCAATTCGGCATTAGCCTTTTTTAATTGGTGGTTCAAGCTACGGAGCTCTTCGTGCTGCGTGGACATACGCTGGCGGCGTGCAGTGCCTTCATAGATACGAGCCTAGCTGGATTTGTAAAGAAAAATGTGTGAGAGAAAAACGGATAAAGTAGGATATTAGGAGTGTAAAAAGATTACTTGCCAAGGGATCGTTAATCCAGGCAAATCGATGGGCGGGGGATCGATCGGTGTTCGTTCGGGCACGAAAACTTGGGCTCAAAAACAGTAATTCATGATCTTGGGTGAACAAGCTTGTTGTTTGATTACATGGCTGTGATTGGGCTTGATGATGCTTATGTCAAACATTGGCAGCTTTGCGACCCGGTCTTGTACTTCAAATCAATGCTATGTACGTACATTGACCTATTCGCGTGAGGCCACAGTGCCTTGTTGCCTCAGGCGGAAGCTGCGCGCGTTCATCAAACCTGAGCTGGCCTCATGCGAACCAAACATTTTCGGTGCACGAGCTTTAGGTTTGTTTATGCGGCTCTGTTTGGTTTGGTGATGTACATGTTCATAGGTATGTATGTACATACGTACACGTGTAAGGTGGCAATTTGGTCTCCATGGGGCACTGGTTTTCTTCAGAGACAAATATCGAACACCTTATTTTGGTGCACGAGCTTGTTGATTGCTTTTGCTGCTAAGTTTGGCTCGGTGATGTATAAAGGTAGGTACAATCTAAGGAGGCGATTTGGACTGACGGGGCACTAGTCTAGGTCCATCTGGGTGTAACAGCCACTTTTAGCACGCCAGTACTGTAACACTATTATTATATTTAGCAGACGTGTGCGTATACGCCACCGAATGTTTTGACGTGATTCGTCTGACGTTATTTCATTCCTGGTTTGTGTAGTTTTAGCCAGCTACCAGCTCAGTTACCCGCCGGCTGTTTGTGTAATTTTCACAGTTTCTGTATCCTGTATTTGCATTGGTTTTCATCACAACAATCGGTCTGATCTACATCAAACTATAATGTGGTCCGTAACTCGTATTTTCTTAAATAATAGAGTTAAGTAACGAAATACAGTAACTAAACATGGTACCCTAAAGTAACTCGCTAACATTTATGGAGTGCCCCACCGAGGTGTTTTTTCATTAATTTTCTCCCCACCTTGTTATCATGCACTTTCAGCGGGTGCCTTCTCTTTCGCATAAATTCGCGCATTTTATCTTACATCCATAAACCTTTCGCTCGCACTTGCATGTAGGTATACCTCATTGTATACAGGAAGCCACGCTTGAAGCTGATAGGACTGTTCTAGGGGTATATGTATGTAGATCGGTCACACATTAATGCTTTTTAGCAGCCAGCCTTGGATTTTCTCTCAACACACAGGGATCCGATTCTCCGTAGGCCCAAGTCAGTTCATCACAAGTATCAATCTCCTTCACTGATGTTTCGGTTGAGTGATCGACTAGACCTCCTGGCCCCATTCCGCATCCATCTAGATCTGGGTCTGCTCCTAATGGTTCCTGAACTTTCGAAATAAATCCGGCAAATTCCAGTCCTGCCAGCAAGTCAAAACAAAAATTCTAGGTTCCAGTTATCCCTATGATAAGTGTGTGAACCTCTTTGCTGATTTGGGTCTCGCACGGTGATTACAAGTATTTATCCCAAAAAGCTGAGATTCCTAGCTAGTACATGATTGCCTGATTTTGTGCATCACGCGCTGCCCTCCGATCTGGCATGCATGATAAAAACAGGAACACCGCTCTGTTGTTTCGGCATTGACCTCCGTTTTTTTCGACCCTTTGGGTATTATGCTACTTCCGGGTTGAATTATTCATTTGCAGTTGTTGGGCATTAATTTTATTAGGAATTACAGTGAATTGCTTTAAGCTGAAAAGTCTGAAACGCGCGTGTAATGAGGTGCACCTACATGCAAATGCGAGCGGAAGGTTTATGAATATTACATAAAATGCGCGAATTTATGTGAAAGAGACGAGAATTATGAGAACAGAAGGTACCCGAAAAATAAAGAAAAAACTCCTCGGTGGGGCATTCCATAAATGTTAGCGAGTTACTCTAGGGTACCATGTTTAGTTACTGTATTTCGTTACTTAACTCTATTATTTAAGAAAGTACGAGTTACGGACCACATGATAGTTTGATGTAGATCAGACCAATTGTTGTGATGAAAACCAATGCAAATACAGGATACAGTAACTGTGAAAATTACACAAACAGCCGGGTGTGTAGCTGAGCTTGTAGCTGACTAAAACTACACAAGCCAAGAATGAAATAACATCAGAAGAATCACGTCAAAACATTCGGTGGCGTATACGCACACGCCTGCGAAATATAATAGGGCAATCAACAAGCTCGTGCACCAAAAAAAGGTGTTCGGTTTTTCTCTGAAAAGGACTAGTGCCCCATGGAGACCAAATTGCCACCTTACACGTGTACGTGGTACATACATACTTATGAACATGTACATCACCAAACCAAACAGAGCCGCATAAACAAACCTAAAGCTCGTGCACCGAAAATGTTTGGTTCGCATGAGGCCAGCTCAGGTTTGATAAACGCGCGCAGCTTCCGCCTGAGGCAACAAGGCGATCTGGCCTCATGCGAAGAGGTCAATGTGCGTACATAGCATTGACTAGAAGTGCAAGACCGGGTCACGAAGCTGCCAATGTTTGACATAAGCATCATTAAGCCCAACCACAGCCATGAAATCAAACAACAAGCTTGTCCACCCAAGATCATGAATTTCTGTTTTTATGGTAACCGCGCATAGTTATCTTGGCGCTCCGGTGGCCAAACAGCTCGCTCCCAGAATCTAGGTGCATTTAGGCGGTTCTGTCGCGCGTGCGTAAAATCTAGGTGCATTTAGGCGGTTCTGCCGCACGCGCGCAGAATCTAGGTGCATTTAGGCAGCATCCCAGCGCGCACATCGCATCTAGGTGCACCTAGGTGCATTTAGGCAAATTTAGGCAAAATCTAGGTGCATTTAGGCCCTGTGCTTTTTTTCCAGCGATTGGGCCTCGTGCTGACCAATGCCTAGACGCACCTAGATTTTGGGCACACCGTAAACGGTTGGGCCCTGCAGATGGTGCACAGAGAACAAGTAACCCGCCAACCTGGCTGGTCTGATAGAGCCCTGGTCTGTCTTATTCGGCCGGTGTTCCATGATTCTTATACAAATGACGTCAGCTTCTTAACATCGTAACCCGTCAACCTGGCTTGGCTGATAGAGCCATGATTTGTCTTAATAGGCCCAGTGTAGCATGATTCTTACACAGTAAGTGCACCATGCACATAAGAATGACGTCAACTTTTTAACATCGTAACCCGCCAACCTGGCTGGGCTGATACAGCCCTGATCTGTCTTATTTGGCCGGTGTTACATAATTCTTACACAATAAGTGCACCATTCCCATAAGAATGACGTCAGCTTTTTAACATCGTAACCCGCCAACCTCGCCAGGCTGGAAGAGACCTGATCTGTCGTATTAGTCCTTTATAGCATGATTCTTACACAATAAGTGCACCATGCACATAAGAATGACGTCAACATTTAACATCGTAACCTGCCAACCTGGCTGGGCTGATAGAGCACTGATCTGTCTCATTAGGCCGGTGTTGCATGATTCTTGCACAATGAGTGCACCATGCACATGAGAATGATGTCAGTTGTTTAACATCGTAACCCGCCAACCTGGCTGGGCTGAAAGAGCCCTGATCTGTCTTATTAGGCCGGTGTTGCATGATTCTTATATACAATAAGTGTACCAATTGCTCCACTACACGACTGTGCGCAAGGCTTCTGTGCACCTACTACAGGAGTAACCAACGTTCACCAGGCTTCTGTACTCAACTGCCCTACTGCCCAATAGTACACAAGGCTTCTGCGCCCCAACTGCGCTAGTACCCAAACGTCTACTAGGCTTCTGTGCCCCATCTGTAATTGTTCCCAACTGTATCCGATGCATCCCAGCACCAACGCTACTGGTGCCCCAGCTGTTTAGTGGGCCCCGCTGCCTAGACGGACCTAGATTTTGGGCAGGCAGCCAACAAACGTCTGATGGACCTAGACATTGATCACGAGCTGGCCCACTGCCTAGACGTACCTAGATTTTGAGCAAGCTGCTGAGAGCACCTAGATGGACCTAGACATTCTCGCGTGAGAGCTGTGGAAAGGTCTAGAAAGGTCCGGAAAGGTCCGGAAAGGAATTTATATGCTTATACGTATGGCTACAATTGCCTGGGGCAGACCTTTCCAGACCTTGACATTGGATTTTCCCTGTGGGAGCAACTCAATCCGCTGGTCCGCAACAGCATCAAAGATGATCTTCATGGCCAGATTATCACTCCAATAGATTGTGCGCTCCGTGATTGTGCACTCGAACGCGCATATGATATCTGGAAGTTCAAGCGATTGTAGGACGCGTTATCTCTTGGAATGAACAACACACCGCGAGGCACCTTTGTTTAGACACCAAGACCTGGACATCGGCTGACAGTTTTTTTCGGCCAACTGAGGATCATTAGTGACAAGCCCGCAGTGGCCGGTGCGCACAATTTCGAGCACACAACCGGTATCCACCCATTTTGAATCTGACTGGTTGCGGTGTGCGGCTTGTGTATCACGGACAAAACAGCGGGCACCCAAATAGACGTTTGCTCGGGGCAGTATAGGCCTAAGGAAATGACTAAGGCTAAGCCTAAGCCTAACCCCAAGCCTTAGCCTAAGCCCATTGTTCAAGAGGCTACTACAAAAACGTGAGCCCGCTGTTTTGTCCCCCACTGTTTTGACAACCGCTGTTTTGTCCGTACCCCACATCTTATACCTGCTTATGAGCTCAAGGAATCATTCACAAACCGTTAGGTTGGAGAACCAAGGGGCCTTCGAGATCAGCGCTGAACACATTAACAGCCGCGATGCGTCCATTGTGCTGCAGCGCATGTATCGGCGACGGTTATGTCAAAACGAACGGAGACGGGTGCAGATTCTGTAAAGTGAAACATCGGCCTGTCGTCACAGCAGTGAGCGCGTAGGCATGAATCAACAAGCTGTCGTCAGCTTCGCTGCTTTCGAATTCGGCATCGGTTGCCGTACGTTTTGGTCGTGGACGTTGATCCGGACTCAGATGACCGATCAATGTTGACCGTTTCAGGCTGCAGGTTGTCGGTTCGCGTTTTGAAACGCTTCGCGTACGCAAGGGACGTCCGTACTTAAACAACGATGAAACCATCGGTCGAGAAAAGCCTTAACGCATCCCATCAGAAAAATGATTGTGGGGGAATACGCGCGCACAGAATTCTTGTCGGAAGTAATTATCAGCGTAGATGCAGCGTAATTGCGGCGTAAACACGGCAATTAAAGAGTGACGCAGGACGGTGGGGGTATGGTAGCGGTGGCGTCGTCGTCGTCGTCGTCGGTGATTGGCTGGTTGACGCCGGTGGGCGCAGTCGCGCGGCGCAATCGGCGACGCGAGCGAACGCTCGTGTCGTTCAGGTCAGGGAGCAGAGGATATACACAACGGAGCTCAACTGCGATCTTGTCGCATTTCCAAACTGGATAACTTGAGCTGCAACCATACAGCGTATGCATAGTTGTCTTGCGCATATCCTTAGTTATCTTCTTGCACTTGCTTTATATTTTATACGTCACATTTCATGTAGGAAGTTAAGTCATGTTCAACCAATTTGATCGCAAAAGCGCAGCATTACTGCACTTGTTCGGACTAGTTCCACAAGCAGCTTATCATCCGACAGCGAATTCAGCACCAGATCAACACCCCTGCCGGCGGGTCAGTTGTCTTACCCCAGCACCACAGACACTCAATCGAGTGAAACATCACCACAAGCTGGTCTGTTCTCTGATACCAACGCGTCTTCTCATCGAACATCTGGCGCAGCTGCGTTCGCTCAACCATGCAACCGAACACTTTCGCCGTATTGACCCAACAATAACAACATGAACATCAGCGTCATTACTTGACCACAATAAACCGGTGATCCTATATTAATCGTCACAATGTTTTATATATTCTATTCCATACCAAACGTTCCATATTGGGTGCTTTAAATCAAGTTTAATCTTTATATGAGACTTTACACTTCACAGTACATTTTGGTGCTTTTACCTCTCATCGTGGCCAATCTTCTCAACAAATTCATTTCTTGTCATCGATTTTCGAGCCAGGACAGGTCTGCAAGCGTAGGCTGAGCTTTTTTATATTTTTGGGAGCCTTATAACGTTTATTATGCATGTCAGAGTTTTGTAGTTTAGACTTAAGTAGCATCAATTTTGCAGCACTTACCATTTGTACCATTGGCGCCAGGGATGAAATTTTTTTTAAAACGAGCTTTTTTTAAGTTTTTCTTTTGCTTTTTTGACGAGATTTTTCTATCAGAAAAGTGTTGCAAACGACGTTTCAGGATTCGATACAACATATTTTTCACAAATTGAAAAATATTCGTCTGAGACCCAACTTTTGTGGTGACACCCGGTAGTATTGTGCAGATTCTATGGTCTCCGACCAGTCTGAGGTTGATGTTCACAAACGATGTTACTCTAATGTACCTATTGTAGTATGCCGTACAACGCATTTTAATGCATCTATGTGATATGTGTGATATATGTGATATACGACCATCAAAATATTGATTACAGCCCAAATCTTGCGTGTCAGATCGACTTTGCGCGCCCGGTTTTGCACCAGACCTGCATATATACATGTGTAGTAGCATGCAGTAGTACATTATCGGTGTCACATCGCTATAAAAGACCAGCTCCTCGCACCTCTGTACGAATTTTGGGACAACACAGGGCGTCGCAGGCGCGGTTTTCGAATAATTGTCCCGTCCACAGAAAAAAAGCGCCAATTTTTTTGCCTCAAAAAGGTCATTTTTCCTCATTTCAGCCTATTTTCGGCAATTTTTTTTAAAAAAAGCAAAACCTGAGTTTCAAAATAAATTTTAAATTTTTTTTTCATTAACAGCTTTTTTGGTTGGAAACAACCCTGATTGGCGCTTTTGGCCGTTCGCAACGATATATGTGCGCCCCATTGGTTGATTAATTGATTATATACGGCATGTCCTCCATGTGCGGCATTTTGGTGAGTAGATTTATGAATTTGCCAGTTTAATTTCGTGTTCCTCATGTTATGCGCTTTTCATATTATTTAAATGTGCTGATCTTTTCGACTTTTATTTTTCAGGAGTTAGACCTTATATTTGGTCATGCAGTTTGCTCTTTTTCAGTTGGCGCAAGCGTCAGCTACGCTAAAACTAAAGATATATTCTAAGTTATGAAATACTTCAAGCACCCAACATCCTATTGTTGACGATTCACTATATTTTGTCTAGCTTGAGTAGCTTTCTCTTCCGGTGTCCGTTTAACCAAGTCAGTTGGTCAGTTGGGTTGTTGCCATGTAGCTTCCACTTGTATTTCCACTGACGTTGCCTAACTATACCTACCTGCTAAAATCTTAAGTGGAGTACGGACGTGGTGCCTTATTAGCTAAGCGGGCGAAATACACTTAACACAAGGAGGTACAATCAAATGTGATGTACATAAAAAGTTATAAATTGCAAACAAAAGGGGAACCAGCTGGATTAAACGGATTCAATCTCTGACTAAATGAGATAAATTGGAACAAACTCATCATCAGAGAAACCTTCGGGTCGACGCTTGTCATACATGCGGTCAATCCATACACTTCAGCATCAGCCACTGCTCTCACAAAGTTAATGCGATTTCCCACAGCGCCGTACAGTCGACGGACAAAGGTAATTAAGCAGTGGCTCTTCCAGGAAGTCTTCAGGTGCACCAAATTGTTCCAACGTGCAATCAACTACTGTAACTTCGTCAGCATCTCTCTAATGCCATTCTGGCTTATCTTCATCTTCCTCTCTTCCTATTTATGGTCGATCTCCGGCTCTCTGCTCTCAGAAAATATCAGCCATAATAGTGAAATGGCTAAGACACTACTCGTTGCATCATATTTAGTTGAGACGTGACAATCCGTTGCTGGGGTACTGTAACTAATATAAATCACCAGCCGGGACCTAAATTTGAATCCTCATTATTCTCACACTTATTCCTACAGCATACTGTTGGCACAATTGATTTGTCGACGTACAATTTTTTTTTCGTGCGCAGCGGTGGGGTTCGTCCCCTCCGTATACTATTCGCCCTGTGGGATTTCATTCGTCTGTTGCTGCAGCACAGCTCTGGTCAGCATATTGCATACCATGACTGTTTACTAACACTGAAATTTAACACCTATTGGGCCGCCATTGTTGATGTTGACGAACTAATCGCACTTGTCCAAAAACACGACATTCTGACGGTGAGCTTGAGGTTTTTGACTAAATAATCATTGTAGTGTCTTAATTTGGTTCGCTTCGACAGCGCGCACATTGCTGTCGTTTTAGGTGTGTAGTGAATTTAAGACTCGGAATTGCGAGATGAGAGTTCAAGAGATCTTTAGACTGATCGCATTTGTGCCAGGTGACAAGCGCAAAGACATGAAAACACTCTCCGAGGGCATTGATTGGGATCGATGCTTTGAAACACAAACAGAGAGATTCCGAATACATTTGGGCACGAGGCAAAAACGTTTGAGTACATCCTATGTATGCAGTGTATTAACGTATAAAAGTTTGAGTGCACAGTACTCAAATGACTTTTCTTCATCTATCTTCTACATGCACTCAAATTACGTCTCGTTTTTATTCAAATGATACCAACATGTATTCTATGAAGTTTGAGCACTACTCAAACTTGTTTTTTGGGGACTGAAATGCCACTAACTTATTAGATATATGACCAACGGACCTTCGGAACAGTAGGTCTTTAGCAATTCTTGCCGATATGAATGTTTTCGACCACGAGGATGCTGAATCTGATTTCGGTTAAGTGATTCGGTCAACGGCAACGACGCCTTCGGGTCATCGAGGTCCCGATACAGACGATTTTGTTCGAAATGGGCGAAATTTTGGCCGATGCCGGTCGATACTGATGTTTTCGACCACAATGATGCCGAATCTGGACAGGGTTATATGATCTTGTCAACGGTTAACACGCCGTCGGTCGCATCGGGGACCCGATACTGACGATGTTGTTCGAAATGGCCGAAATATAGGCCGATTCAGGCCGATATTAATGTTTTCAACAACAAAAATGCCGAATCTGTGCCACGGTTGGGAAAAATAACGACTTTCTTTCTAACGACGTTTTTTTTAAAAAAGAGATAGGTCGTTTTTTTAAATCCTGAATTTCCATGATTTTCCTTTGATTTTTTTAAGGGAAGGTACCCTGGTTTTCAAGGAAAGTCAATTTTTGTCCTTTTTCCAAAAATTTTTAAACAATTTTTACTTTGTCGAGATACGTCGATATACGGAGTTTGACTTTCAATGATGATCCTGGCCAAAGTTGGTCCCATGATGCGGGTCTGATGTGGTATGTTAGCAACTCGCTAGAAAAGGGTTGAAACTCCTTTATTTTGCCTTAGAACACATAGAAGGGCTTCATTTAGCCGCGTTTTCTTCCCAACATGAGCATTTTCCAACTTTATAGGGCATATTTCGGGCATTTGGGCGTTTTTGATTAAAAACGTTTAAAAAACGAATTTTTGAAAAAAAAGTTTTTTGCCCAACCCTGATCTGTGCTCGGTTTAGTGATTGGGTCAACGGTCACGACGCTTTCATCCTGGGGATGTGGAGCAAAATATGCACATCGACTGGGAGAGGGGCTCTGAGTCGGCCAAGCATGTGGTTGTAAAGAGGTACGAAATTAGTACACGTGAGATGTTTGCTTGAGTCATATTTTTTTGAGTTGACCCACTAATTCCGGCCAGCGTGAAAGTTTGTCCCCTTCACCTAATGAACAAATTTTCAAGCTGGGCGAAATTAGTGACTGAACTCTATCACACAGTGTGGTTCAGCTAAGAATCGATTATGCTTAACCATCGGCGCGCGTGTATTTTGTGCGTGCTGTAACGGATAAGGGCTTCACCGTTGTGGCGCTGTGGCGCCACATGCGTGGCCGATTCATATCACTTCTCTCAGTCGCTATGTGACGCCAGATTGAACTGAAACTACCGCAGGAGCCATAGTTGGCCTTTAAATTGAAGCTGAGCCCTGGGTACTAAATAGTTCGGAGTAATTGTAATTCGCTTTCCTCAAATTCTCATCCTGCAGATGTGCAAGTACATATGATGGCAGATTGAACCGGAACTACCGCCGCATCCGTAGTTATCTTTCAGTGTGAAGATGAGCGTGAGTAGCAAAGAGTTCCGAATAATTTTATTTCACTTTTATCGGCTTGTCATCCTGGAGATGGGCGAGTACAACAGCTTGAACCGAAACCACCGCGGCATCCCCAGCTATCTTTGAAAGTGAAGCTGAGCATGAGTACCAAAGAAATCAGTGATTTTATTTCACTTCCCAGTTTTTCATTGCGGGGATTGGGCAGTAGCCTATAGCTAAACTACCAACCACAGCATCCACAGGTACCTTTCAATGTGAAGCTGAGCGTGAGAACCAAAGAAATCTGAATAGTTTCATTTCACTTTCCCCAGTTTGTTATTCTGGGGATTGGGCTGTAGCCGAAACCTAAAGTACCACAGCATCAACAGGTTACATTTCAAAGTGAAGTTGAGCGTGTGAATCACGGAGGTGCGAACAATTTTATTTCAATTTTGTCGGCTAGTCATAATTGGGATGTGGAGCACATACGACGACAGATCGAGCCTATCAAACCAAGAAGGCCTTAGAATCGTGCATTTTTGGCCTAGTACACTGAGGATATCTGGAGAAAGCCGAGAACTTTCCCTGGCAGAGAAATTACAGCATCCGAATTGGGACGAGTTGCGTCCGCGCAATTTTTTCGTCAAATAAGCGAATGCATCAGTGGCTTCTTGTGGAATCAAGATTTACGAATAAAAAACTAAAAAACAGGATCCGTGGTTACAAAAGACAGAGGACAAATAGTTTCCGATTATTGTGACATTGGGAAAGCGTATTCGCGGGTGGGGGGGGGCTTGGGCGGTAATTGAACCAAAGGAAAACGGTTTCAAAAAGTAAACGTCAATGCAGAAACAGCAAAAAAGTAGAGGGTTGACGCGCACTGTATTCGAACCGTCAACCTTTCGCCGCCACGGCTGCGCCCAGGACCACTCGGACACGTTGTCATTGACGTCAGCAGATTTAAACTAGCATATAAACACAAAGCAGGTTCCAGCGCTGACTGTTATTGTGAGCTGACAACAGCGTTGCGCTGTGTGGCCGTGTGTGTTAATATTGTTTTACGTGCAAAACTTGTAAAACCCCCTGAATCTGGAAGGCTGCACAACTCTTAGGGTTTTGGTGGCGGAGGGCAGCACTAATTTATTGTGGAAGCTTCATACAGTTTGCGAAAAACGGAACGGAATTCATTGTAGCTCCTGGTGGCGATATCAATGCAGTCGCACTTTGACCTTTTTACTTTGGCCCAAGTTACTTAGACCAAACATCTGTCTATTCTGGTCTGTACTTGTGTCTTTGCTCACGCCTCCAAAGTGAAGAAATGTTTCACAGTTCTTGAAGGATAGCATGTTTCTAATATGCGCTTTACCAAGTTCAAGCCTTGATTTCGGGCCACCTAAGATGTGAAGGACATGGTTCTTCGTTTACTTTTGTGCCAGTTGGGAGCCTTCCAAACTTGCGTCCCGTTTTTCTCGAAATGAGCCATATGCACTTCGGCCTTTTTGGTTTGATAGGCTCGAGATGGGACTGAAACTACTGCAACAGCCATAGTTATCTTTCGGAGCGAGGCTGAGCGTGAGTACCAAAGGGTTGAGAGTAATTTATTTCACTGTCCTCGGTTTGCCATCCTGGGGATGCGCGAGAACATATGAAGACAGCTTGAACCGAAACTAGCTGCATCCCCAGCTACCTTTCAAAGTGAAGCTGAACGTGAAAACCGTTGGAATCTGGATAACTTGATTTCACTTTCTCAAGTTTGTCATTCTGGGGATAAGGCGGTAGCCTAAACCTAAACTACTACAGCATCCACAATTACATTTCAATGTGAAGCTGAGCGTGAGAACCAAGGGGACCCGAATAATTTTATTTTACTTTTGTCGGCTAGTTGAACTGTGGATGTGGCGTACATATGACGACAGATTGAACTGAAACTACCGCAGGAACCATAGTTGCTCTTTAAAGTGAAGCTGAGTGGGAGAACCAAGGAGTTCTGAATAATTTTATTCCACTTTCCTCGGCTTGTCATCCCATGTATGTGGAGTACATATGACGACAGTTGAACAGAAACTACCGCAGGATCCACATACTTGCTCTTTAAGGTGAAGCTGAGCGCGAGTGCCAAAGAGTTCCGCTTAATTTTACTTCACTTTCCTCGGTTTGTCATCCTGTGGATGTGCGAGTACATATGACGACAGCATGAACCGAAACTACCACGGCATCGCCAGTTACCTTTCAAAGTGAAGCTGAGCGTGAGAACCAAGGAGTTCCGAATAAGTTGATTTCACTTTTGTCGGCTTGTCATCATGGGTATGTGGAGCACATGGAGACAGATCGGCCAACATTTCGACTAATTCGAACAAAATCGCCCGTATCGGGACCCCGATGCCCCGACAGTGTCGCGACCGTTGACCCGATCACATAAAACCGAGGCTATATTCACATCCGGGTGGTCGAAAACATCAATATCGGTCTGAATCGGCCAACATTTCGACCATTTCTGGCAACATCGCCCGTATTGGGGCCCCGGCGGAGTTGTGACGGTTGACCCAAACTCTTAACCGGTCCAGATCCGGCATCATCGTGGTCGAAAACATCAATATCGGCCCTAATCCGCCACTATTTCAACCATTTGTAGCAATATCACCAGTATCGGGACCCCGATGCCCCCGACGGCGTCGTGACCGTTGGCCCGATCACTTAACCGAGTCCAGGTTCGGCAGCATCGCAACATCGTGGTCGAAAACATCCATATTGGCAAGATTTGTTCAAGATCGACTATGCCAATGGACCGGTGGCGGTGGTCACAAACCTAATAAGTTTGAACACATTTCAGTCCACAAGAAACAAGTTTAAGTCATACTCAAATGTTATAAGAATAAGTGTGTACGATTAAGTACATTTGCATGCACTGCCTCAAATGAATACGGAATCCCTGCGAAAATGAAAAGAAAATGCGTTTATTCGGACGAAAATTCTGGTGAAATTTTAAAATCTGTTGTTTGGTCTTGAATTTTTTCATTTTATTTCAATTCCGTCATAAGTTTTTCTGCAATAACATCAGTTACACTTTCGTCCTTGATGCCACAATTTACAACAATCAACTTTTTCCAGCGATAGACTTTGTTACTTTCATCACGAATACTTTGCTGACGTCCGTTTCGCTTGTTTTTGCTTTGATTGCGTTGTGCATGGTGGCGTAGCTAGGATTTTGTCTTAACTTTAGGATTTTGTCTTTGGTGCTATTTTAAAAAAAATACTTTTTAGTTGGTGTTAGTTCGATTTTTAAAAAAGTCGTCTTGTTTAGTGCTTCTTTGAATTCCGGAGCTTTGAATTTTCCGAAACCCATCATCCTCACAATATTCGGTGCGGTCATGAGCACCATTTTTTTCGCTGTCGCCCGCCATGTCGCCAGGCCCCTAACGAAAATAAGTGTATTGTCGCGCAGAGAGCGCACTTTTTAAAATTTCAAGTGTTTTTAAGCTTCGGTTTCCATGATTTCAGGGTCTTTTCTCTTAAGTAGGATTTGCCTCAAAACGAAGGTTTGGTTAAGTTTGAAAATTAACGACACTGGAGGCACACGTCTTGACTTCGGCAATGTAATATAACATGCAGAAAGTGATCCATGTAATATTCCAGCTCGCCAATCTTTTTATCTACTAGTATCTTCTCACAAAAGCGATAGTCTGTGACTGGGTTGCCATGAGGGCTGCATTGAAGCAAAACGTAAAAATGTTATCACTTCACCGTGGTGGCTCTTTGGAGCCACAGCTTGGCCGATTCATAGCCGCGCAAGTTCTTGGGTAAATCGGCTACAAACGTGCGAAGCACGCGATTTTTTATATTGTGGGGTTTAAACTTGACGTTTTTGGATTTTTTTCTTTTTTTATTTCTGGCATTTACCTGGAGCACAGGTTAGTTGAAGTTACACGGAACAGTGCTCCAGCTGCTGTCTGTCCGTCTACTTCGTTCATAACCACATGTATGTGCGCAACATCAATACAAGAATTGAATACGGTGTGCACAGCCTTCCAAGCAAAAATTTGTTGACCACTGTTGCTGAATTAAAATCGATATCCAGTAATTGGGAAAACGTTTTCGGGGGGGGGGGGGCTTGGGCGGCAATTGCACCGAAAGAAAACGGTTTCAAAACAATAAACGTCAAAGTAGAAACAGCAAAAAATAAGGTGGTTTGACGCGCACTGGATTTGAGGCCTTGTGTCTTTGCTCACGCCTCCCAAGTCAAGAAATGTTTCACAGTTCTTGAAGGATAGCATGTTTCTGTGGGGATTCGGGATTAGCCCGCTTGATCCTGCGTCTGCAGTAACCCGTTCTCTTTTATTGCATTGTCATTGTCATTTTGTTTCTCTAAAATTCAAATATCTTTCTCTAACCAATCACAATTAGGAGCCGTCCAATTATCTTACAGAAATTAATCCGGAATGGACGAACAAACGAAAAAGAAACGAGATCCACTATTTAAAAAAATTCGTCGAATAATTCGGCCATACGTAGAACACGGGAAATAATGCTCGCTTAGGTGCGATCACGCCTATAGTCTTTGCCTTTTCTCTCATTCTCTCGCGCCCGCGGTGCTTTTCTAAATGATCTTGTTTTTCTAATAAACTATAAATATCATTCATTCCAATTCCACATTTTATTCTTAACCCCAAACCCAAGCCGCGCAATAGTTCATTACATAAGGAATAGGCAATCGAGACATTATCGTAATTCATTCCGTCCACAGACAGTCAAGTCGCTTCTCCAACTGTACCACCGATTCTGGGCGACACGGTTTTCGGCACGAGCGATGGTGACGACTTCCGAGCAGCCTGCTTTCGGTAGGGGGCGAGTCGCGACCCCTCAATAGTCCAAAGTACATTAAAGTCGAGCTTCACGCATTTCATCACGAACCCGGTCAACCGATGCACCATCTCTGCCCAGCGCGAAGCAAACACAACGTGCGAATAGAGTCGAGGGATGTGGGTCGGCTGGTTCACGTACAATGGAAGCAAAGGTGGCGGGTTGTTCCTGAAAATAACGTCAACCGTTTCTTTCGGAAGCACTAGGACTGAATCCCCTGTTGTGGGAGATTAGATGATATTTAGACATATAGCTGTTTCCAAACGCAGTGAAACAACGAACTGTACAAAACTCACAGTGACAGACATTGTATCTGTTTCAATGAACACTAGTAGGATGTGAATAGCATTGAAGCCAAATACATGTTTCCAAACATCACTAACGTGGACCACTCGTAAACACCGGAGGCCAACTGAATGCCAGCGTGCACCCTCCAATGGGTGATGTTCTCGGGCGCCTTCGCACATGTGACGTCCAACGATGTGTAACCCAAATCCTCAATCACTCTACCGTTCGGGAAAAATTTCAAGTTTACTGACGACGATCACAGCGATTCAAGCAATGTTTGACATGTTTGATGTTTGAAAAATCTTCAAGTCAAATCAAATATCAAACTTGTCTTCAAACATCAAATATCAAACATGTCAAACATCAAACTTGTCAAATCAAACATCAAATATTGCAAATCAAACATCAAAAATTGCAAATCAAACATCAAATCTGCCAAATCAAACATCAAATCTATCAAATCAAACATCAAACCTGTCTTCAAATATGTAAATCAAACTTGTCAAATAATGCTGTAATTTTCAAATATCACTTGTGAACAGAGTTTTGTTTGTTTTCTGTTTGGTTCAGAGTGAAACAGTTACTTATTGAGTCAATGTCAGGGTGCTAATTTGTTTGAAAGTTCACAATGTATGTCTAATCTATGTATGTGCACACCTCTAGGCCCTAAAGCTTGATTGTTATGCAGCTTTTCGTCACTGTCACTTGTTTCTACTGTGTATGATTATTTGAAAACCCGCGTTATCCACGACAATGGGCCGAATGTTCGTTGCAGAAACCGTAGCACAATGCGCATTCAGCAGGGAGCTTGTGCCTTGCTGCAACAGGTTGCCTATTTGGTCAAGAAGTGTGATAGTGGTCAGTTGACCTGTGCTACAGCCCGTGCAGTCAGTGTGTGTTACGCTGAGAGTGGCTGTGTGTGTATGCGCAGTGTGCGTTACACGTTATGGAGTCAGTGAGCATAACTTGTTCGTGCAGTCGTTTGGTGCTGCATAGGTATGTGAGATCCTTCAAGCCCGCCTGTCAGACGGACGCGTTGTTCAGCTGGTTAGAACAGCCGGTGCCGGAAGAGAAATTCGAAGGTTACTGTGGGTATACATACTGTATATGACAAAGGGAAGACCAACCTTCTGTTCGTGAAAAGCTGGGGATAGGTTTAAAAGATGATCAAAGGCTCACACCAGGGGATTCATTTCCTAGTGCTTCCGAAAGAAAACGGTTAACGTTATTTTCAGGAACAACCCGCCACCTTTGCTTCCATTGTACGTGAACCAGCCGACCCACATCCCTCGACTCTATTCGCACGTTGTGTCTTGCTTCGCGCTGGGCAGAAGATGGTGGCATCGGTTGACCGGGTTCGTGATCAAATTAAAAAGAGAGAAAGAACAAGAAATGCGTGAAGCTCGACTTTAATGTACTTTGGACTATTGAGGGGTCGCGACTCGCCCCCTACCGAAAGCAGGCTGCTCGGAAGTCGTCACCATCGCTGGTGCCGAAAACCGTGTCGCCCAGAATGGGTGGTACAGTTGGAGAAGCGACTTGACTGTCTGTGGACGGAATGAATTACGATAATGTCTCGATTGCCTATTCCTTTATGTAATGAACTATTGCGCGGCTTGGGTTTGGGGGTTAAGAATAAAATGTGGAATTGGAATGAATGATATTTATAGTTTATTGAAAAACAAGATCATTTAGAAAAGCACCGCGGGCGCGAGAGAATGAGAGAAAAGGCAAAGACTATCGGCGTGATCGCACCTAAGCGACGCATTATTTCCCGTGTTCTACGTATGGCCGAATTATTCGACGAATTTTTTTAAATAGTGGATCTCGTTTCTTTTTCGTTTGTTCGTCCATTCCGGATTAATTTCTGTAAGATAATTGGACGGCTCCTAATTGTGATTGGTTAGAGAAAGATATTTGAATTTTAGAGAAACAAAATGACAATGACAATGCAATAAAAGAGAACGGGTTACTGCAGACGCAGGATCAAGCGGGCTAATCCCGAATCCCCACAGAAACATGCTATCCTTCAAGAACTGTGAAACATTTCTTGACTTGGGAGGCGTGAGCAAAGACACAAGGCCTCAAATCCAGTGCGCGTCAAACCACCTTTTTTTTTGCTGTTTCTACTTTGACGTTTATTTGTTTTGAAACCGTTTTATTTTGGTTCAATTGGCGCCCAAGCCCCCCCCCCCCCCCCGAAAACGTTTTCCCAATTACTGGATATCGATTTTAATTCAGCAACAGTGGTCAACAAATTTTTGCTTGGAAGGCTGTGCACACCTATTTCAATTCTTGTATTGATGTTGCGCACATACATGTGGTTATGAACGAAGTAGACGGACAGACAGCAGCTGGAGCACTGTTCCGTGTAACTTCAACTAACCTGTGCTCCAGGTAAATGCCAGAAATAAAAAAAGAAAAAAATCCAAAAACGTCAAGTTTAAACCCCACAATATAAAAAATCGAGTGCTTCGCACGTTTGTAGCCGATTTACCCAAGAACTTGCGCGGCTATGAATCGGCCAAGCTGTGGCTCTAATGAGCCACCACGGTGAAGTGATAACATTTTTACGTTTTGCTTCAATGCAGCCCTCATGGCAACGCAGTCACAGACTATCGCTTTTGTCAGAAGATATTAGTAGATAAAAAGATTGGCGAGCTGGAATATTACATGGATCACTTTCTGCATGTTATATTACATTGCCGAAGTCAAGACGTGTGCCTCCAGTGTCGTTAATTTTCAAACTTAACCAAACCTTCGTTTTGAGGCAAATCCTACTTAAGAGAAAAGACCCTGAAATCATGGAAACCGAAGCTTAAAAACACTTGAAATTTTAAAAAGTGCGCTCTCTGCGCGACAATACACTTATTTTCGTTAGGGGCCTGGCGACATGGCGGGCGACAGCGAAAAAAATGGTGCTCATGACCGCACCGAATATTGTGAGGATGATGGGTTTCGGAAAATTCGAAGCTCCGGAATTCAAAGAAGCACTAGACAAGACGACTTTTTTAAAAATCGAACAAACACCAACTAAAAAGTATTTTTTTTAAAATAGCACCAAAGACAAAATCCTAAAGTTAAGACAAAATCCTAGCTACGCCACCATGCACAACGCAATCAAAGCAAAAACAAGCGAAACGGACGTCAGCAAAGTATTCGTGATGAAAGTAACAAAGTCTATCGCTGGAAAAAGTTGATTGTTGTAAATTGTGGCATCAAGGACGAAAGTGTAACTGATGTTATTGCAGAAAAACTTATGACGGAATTGAAATAAAATGAAAAAATTCAAGACCAAACAACAGATTTTAAAATTTCACCAGAATTTTAGTCAGAATAAACGCATTTTCTTTTCATTTTCGCAGGGATTCCGTATTCATTTGAGGCAGTGCATGCAAATGTACTTAATCGTACACACTTATTCTTATAACATTTGAGTATGACTTAAACTTGTTTCTTGTGGACTGAAATGTGTTCAAACTTATTAGGTTTGTGACCACCGCCACCGGTCCATTGGCATAGTCGATCTTGAACAAATCTTGCCAATATGGATGTTTTCGACCACGATGTTGCGATGCTGCCGAACCTGGACTCGGTTAAGTGATCGGGCCAACGGTCACGACGCCGTCGGGGGCATCGGGGTCCCGATACTGGTGATATTGCTACAAATGGTTGAAATAGTGGCGGATTAGGGCCGATATTGATGTTTTCGACCACGATGATGCCGGATCTGGACCGGTTAAGAGTTTGGGTCAACCGTCACAACTCCGCCGGGGCCCCAATACGGGCGATGTTGCCAGAAATGGTCGAAATGTTGGCCGATTCAGACCGATATTGATGTTTTCGACCACCCGGATGTGAATATAGCCTCGGTTTTATGTGATCGGGTCAACGGTCGCGACACTGTCGGGGCATCGGGGTCCCGATACGGGCGATTTTGTTCGAATTAGTCGAAATGTTGGCCGATCTGTCTCCATGTGCTCCACATACCCATGATGACAAGCCGACAAAAGTGAAATCAACTTATTCGGAACTCCTTGGTTCTCACGCTCAGCTTCACTTTGAAAGGTAACTGGCGATGCCGTGGTAGTTTCGGTTCATGCTGTCGTCATATGTACTCGCACATCCACAGGATGACAAACCGAGGAAAGTGAAGTAAAATTAAGCGGAACTCTTTGGCACTCGCGCTCAGCTTCACCTTAAAGAGCAAGTATGTGGATCCTGCGGTAGTTTCTGTTCAACTGTCGTCATATGTACTCCACATACATGGGATGACAAGCCGAGGAAAGTGGAATAAAATTATTCAGAACTCCTTGGTTCTCCCACTCAGCTTCACTTTAAAGAGCAACTATGGTTCCTGCGGTAGTTTCAGTTCAATCTGTCGTCATATGTACGCCACATCCACAGTTCAACTAGCCGACAAAAGTAAAATAAAATTATTCGGGTCCCCTTGGTTCTCACGCTCAGCTTCACATTGAAATGTAATTGTGGATGCTGTAGTAGTTTAGGTTTAGGCTACCGCCTTATCCCCAGAATGACAAACTTGAGAAAGTGAAATCAAGTTATCCAGATTCCAACGGTTTTCACGTTCAGCTTCACTTTGAAAGGTAGCTGGGGATGCAGCTAGTTTCGGTTCAAGCTGTCTTCATATGTTCTCGCGCATCCCCAGGATGGCAAACCGAGGACAGTGAAATAAATTACTCTCAACCCTTTGGTACTCACGCTCAGCCTCGCTCCGAAAGATAACTATGGCTGTTGCAGTAGTTTCAGTCCCATCTCGAGCCTATCAAACCAAAAAGGCCGAAGTGCATATGGCTCATTTCAAGAAAAACGGGACGCAAGTTTGGAAGGCTCCCAACTGGCACAAAAGTAAACGAAGAACCATGTCCTTCACATCTTAGGTGGCCCGAAATCAAGGCTTGAACTTGGTAAAGCGCATATTAGAAACATGCTATCCTTCAAGAACTGTGAAACATTTCTTCACTTTGGAGGCGTGAGCAAAGACACAAGTACAGACCAGAATAGACAGATGTTTGGTCTAAGTAACTTGGGCCAAAGTAAAAAGGTCAAAGTGCGACTGCACTTGATATCGCCACCAGGAGCTACAATGAATTCCGTTCCGTTTTTCGCAAACTGTATGAAGCTTCCACAATAAATTAGTGCTGCCCTCCGCCACCAAAACCCTAAGAGTTGTGCAGCCTTCCAGATTCAGGGGGTTTTACAAGTTTTGCACGTAAAACAATATTAACACACACGGCCACACAGCGCAACGCTGTTGTCAGCTCACAATAACAGTCAGCGCTGGAACCTGCTTTGTGTTTATATGCTAGTTTAAATCTGCTGACGTCAATGACAACGTGTCCGAGTGGTCCTGGGCGCAGCCGTGGCGGCGAAAGGTTGACGGTTCGAATACAGTGCGCGTCAACCCTCTACTTTTTTGCTGTTTCTGCATTGACGTTTATTTTTTGAAACCGTTTTCCTTTGGTTCAATTACCGCCCAAGCCCCCCCCCACCCGCGTATACGCTTTCCCAATGTCACAATAATCGGGAAACTATTTGTCCTCTGTCTTTTGTAACCACGGATCCTGTTTTTTAGTTTTTTATTCGTAAATCTTGATTCCACAAGAAGCCACTGATGCATTCGCTTATTTGACGAAAAAAATACGCGGACGCAACTCGTCCCAATTCGGATGCTGTAATTTCTCTGCCAGGGAAAGTTCTCGGCTTTCTCCAGATATCCTCAGTGTACTAGGCCAAAAATGCACGATTCTAAGGCCTTCTTGGTTTGATAGGCTCGATCTGTCGTCGTATGTGCTCCACATCCCAATTATGACTAGCCGACAAAATTGAAATAAAATTGTTCGCACCTCCGTGATTCACACGCTCAACTTCACTTTGAAATGTAACCTGTTGATGCTGTGGTACTTCAGTTGTTTCGGCTACAGCCCAATCCCCAGAATAACAAACTGGGGAAAGTGAAATGAAACTATTCAGATTTCTTTGGTTCTCACGCTCAGCTTCACATTGAAAGGTACCTGTGGATGCTGTGGTTGGTAGTTTAGCTATAGGCTACTGCCCAATCCCCGCAATGAAAAACTGGGAAGTGAAAATAAAATCACTGATTTCTTTGGTACTCATGCTCAGCTTCACTTTCAAAGATAGCTGGGGATGCCGCGGTGGTTTCGGTTCAAGCTGTTGTACTCGCCCATCTCCAGGATGACAAGCCGATAAAAGTGAAATAAAATTATTCGGAACTCTTTGCTACTCACGCTCATCTTCACACTGAAAGATAACTACGGATGCGGCGGTAGTTCCGGTTCAATCTGCCATCATATGTACTTGCACATCTGCAGGATGAGAATTTGAGGAAAGCGAATTACAATTACTCCGAACTATTTAGTACCCAGGGCTCAGCTTCAATTTAAAGGCCAACTATGGCTCCTGCGGTAGTTTCAGTTCAATCTGGCGTCACATAGCGACTGAGAGAAGTGATATGAATCGGCCACGCATGTGGCGCCACAGCGCCACAACGGTGAAGCCCTTATCCGTTACAGCACGCACAAAATACACGCGCGCCGATGGTTAAGCATAATCGATTCTTAGCTGAACCACACTGTGTGATAGAGTTCAGTCACTAATTTCGCCCAGCTTGAAAATTTGTTCATTAGGTGAAGGGGACAAACTTTCACGCTGGCCGGAATTAGTGGGTCAACTCAAAAAAATATGACTCAAGCAAACATCTCACGTGTACTAATTTCGTACCTCTTTACAACCACATGCTTGGCCGACTCAGAGCCCCTCTCCCAGTCGATGTGCATATTTTGCTCCACATCCCCAGGATGAAAGCGTCGTGACCGTTGACCCAATCACTAAACCGAGCACAGATCAGGGTTGGGCAAAAAACTTTTTTTTCAAAAATTCGTTTTTTAAACGTTTTTAATCAAAAACGCCCAAATGCCCGAAATATGCCCTATAAAGTTGGAAAATGCTCATGTTGGGAAGAAAACGCGGCTAAATGAAGCCCTTCTATGTGTTCTAAGGCAAAATAAAGGAGTTTCAACCCTTTTCTAGCGAGTTGCTAACATACCACATCAGACCCGCATCATGGGACCAACTTTGGCCAGGATCATCATTGAAAGTCAAACTCCGTATATCGACGTATCTCGACAAAGTAAAAATTGTTTAAAAATTTTTGGAAAAAGGACAAAAATTGACTTTCCTTGAAAACCAGGGTACCTTCCCTTAAAAAAATCAAAGGAAAATCATGGAAATTCAGGATTTAAAAAAAACGACATTTATATTTTTTAAAAAAAACGTCGTTAGAAAGAAAGTCGTTATTTTTCCCAACCGTGGCACAGATTCGGCATTTTTGTTGTTGAAAACATTAATATCGGCCTGAATCGGCCTATATTTCGGCCATTTCGAACAACATCGTCAGTATCGGGTCCCCGATGCGACCGACGGCGTGTTAACCGTTGACAAGATCATATAACCCTGTCCAGATTCGGCATCATTGTGGTCGAAAACATCAGTATCGACCGGCATCGGCCAAAATTTCGCCCATTTCGAACAAAATCGTCTGTATCGGGACCTCGATGACCCGAAGGCGTCGTTGCCGTTGACCGAATCACTTAACCGAAATCAGATTCAGCATCCTCGTGGTCGAAAACATTCATATCGGCAAGAATTGCTAAAGACCTACTGTTCCGAAGGTCCGTTGGTCATATATCTAATAAGTTAGTGGCATTTCAGTCCCCAAAAAACAAGTTTGAGTAGTGCTCAAACTTCATAGAATACATGTTGGTATCATTTGAATAAAAACGAGACGTAATTTGAGTGCATGTAGAAGATAGATGAATAAAAGTCATTTGAGTACTGTGCACTCAAACTTTTATACGTTAATACACTGCATACATAGGATGTACTCAAACGTTTTTGCCTCGTGCCCAAATGTATTCGGAATCTCTCTGTTTGTGTTTCAAAGCATCGATCCCAATCAATGCCCTCGGAGAGTGTTTTCATGTCTTTGCGCTTGTCACCTGGCACAAATGCGATCAGTCTAAAGATCTCTTGAACTCTCATCTCGCAATTCCGAGTCTTAAATTCACTACACACCTGAAAACGGCAGCAATGTGCGCGCTGTCGAAGCGAACCAAATTTAGACACTACAATGATTATTTAGTCAAAAACCTCAAGCTCACCGTCAGAATGTCGTGTTTTTGGACAAGTGCGATTAGTTCGTCAACATCAACAATGGCGGCCCAATAGGTGTTAAATTTCAGTGTTAGTAAACAGTCATGGTATGCAATATGCTGACCAGAGCTGTGCTGCAGCAACAGACGAATGAAATCCCACAGGGCGAATACAATACGGAGGGGACGAACCCCACCGCTGCGCACGAAAAAAAAATTGTACGTCGACAAATCAATTGTGCCAACAGTATGCTGTAGGAATAAGTGTGAGAATAATGAGGATTCAAATTTAGGTCCCGGCTGGTGATTTATATTAGTTACAGTACCCCAGCAACGGATTGTCACGTCTCAACTAAATATGATGCAACGAGTAGTGTCTTAGCCATTTCACTATTATGGCTGATAATTTCTGAGAGCAGAGAGCCGGAGATCGACCATAAATCAGATAAGAGGAAGATGAAGCTACAGCCGCAATGGCATTAGAGAGATGCTGACGAAGTTACAGTAGTTGATTGCACGCTGAAACAATTTGGTGCACCTGAAGACTTCCTGGAAGAGCCACTGCTTAATTACCTTTGTCCGTCGACTGTACGGCGCTGTGGGAAATCGCATTAACTTTGTGAGAGCAGTGGCTGATGCTGAAGTGTATGGATTGACCGCATGTATGACACGAAGCGTGCGACCCGAAGGTTTCTCTGATGATGAGTTTGTTCCAATTTATCTCATTTAGTCAGAGATTGAATCCGTTTAATCCAGCTGGTTCCCCTTTTGTTTGCAATTTATAACTTTTTATGTACATCACATTTGATTGTACCTCCTTGTGTTAAGTGTGCTTCGCCCGCTTAGCTAATAAGGCACCACGTCCGTACTCCACTTAAGATTTTAGCAGGTAGGTATAGTTCGGCAACGTCAGTGGAAATACAAGTGGAAGCTACATGGCAACAACCCAACTGACCAACTGA
>JASAMV010008382.1:0-10462 GCA_030248065.1 Rhynchonema sp. JSB1_4
ATGTACATTATCCCTATTCAGAAGCATTTATTCGATGGGTATTTGATAAGGTGAAGAGCGTTTCTGCTTTTTTATATTGCAGCAAAGAATTGAAAGACAACCTTTCTCCTAAGCTAGCCAAAAGCGTCTCGAGCAAGAATCATGTCGCCATCCACAATGGTGTGGACACCAAGAAATTCTCCCCACGCCAAAGCTCAACTTCATCCTCTCTTCAAGCGATAGGCATAATTGCCAACCTGCAGCGGCGCAAAGGGCACGATGACTTTCTTCAAATGGCCAAATTGCTTTTGGCGGAAAATAGCTCTCTTACTTTTCATATCATTGGTGGTGATATCCTGGAAGAGCCCAGGCAACATGTATTGGAAAAACTAGCCAGCCAATTAGGGATAAGCGAAAATATTAAGTTTCACGGTCAGGTCAGTAATGTAGAAGATTACATCCATGACTTAGATATCGTAGTATGCGCCTCTCATACTGAAGCTTTTCCCATCACGATACTTGAAGCTATGGCTTGTGAGAAACCTATCGTCACAACCAATGTGAATGGCATTATCGAAGCAGTTGATAGTTCCAGTGCAATTTTGGTAGATCCTCACAGTCCAGATCAACTTGCTAGCGGTGTGAGTTTACTGCTAAATAATCCAACTTTGGCTCATCGTCTGGCGAAAGAAGCAAGAAGAACGGTCTGCGAAAAGTATTCGTCCGACAGTTATGCCCATTCGGTTTTAGCATTGTATCAAACAGTGTTAGACGAGACGTAAGCCTCCTTGCTTTACCTTAATCCCTTAAGAAAACGTATGTGATTATCTGCATCAGTAACTAATTTGTTGGCTTCAGTTTCATCAACAAAGTAGTAGTCACGATGCAGACCAAGAAAGATATTGATAACTTGCCAGAGGGTGAGTTCCTCTTGCTTAATGGCCTTGGTCATATTTACGCTTTGCAAAAATGCTTGGGTTTTTCCGCTGCCCCCCACAGAGCAGAATGGCACCTTCATGCCCAAGCACGTCACGCCCAAATGTAATTTAAAGGATACTATCAAGTCTAGTTCGCTGAGAGCCCGGACAAACTGCTCTGGTGTGTTATAGCGAATCGTGTCAAAACTCGATTTGTTGTTAGTATTGGCCCGCTCAAATCCTAGATCATGCCCCTGAGAATGAGACTGAATTTCTATGAGCTCAATCCAGGGAAATAGTTTGTTAACCCATTTGAAGTAAAAGTGTGTTCTGCGTTGTATAATATTTAGGTTTAACCCTATTTTTCTTTTTGAAGAAGAAGGTTTTTTAACATTGAGCTGCTCAGGAACGCGTAAAACGATATCAGGATAAAATGCCACCGACTTTCCTAAAGCACGTAGGATTTCGGTATCTGTCGGCAGTCTGACTGTACCTCCTTGAAAGTAGGGAGAAGAGAAGAGGCGCAGCCGTGCAGAGGATAAGGAGGTGGGCGAAGTATTTCCGTCTCCTCCAATTGAAACACAGTAAAAAGGGGTTTTACTAGCTTCCAGTGAATGTAAATATTGTGCGCAATCTTCTTCCACTTCTGCAGAAAAATTGCCGCTGCATAACCATGCTCCCCCTCCAATAATGCAGAAGCAAGCATCTTGCGTGAGTTCGTCAAGAGACTCTGTAGTTTCAATGTCATATTTCTTCGCAATATTTTTGTCTAAGCGATAAACGTATGGAGCGTATCCTTGCGCCTTTAGAATTCGTGCGAATATGACCGCCATGATGTCATCGCCGTAATTCCCATGATTATAAGACCCCCAAATTCCTACTTTTTTACAATCCATGCTCAACTCTCTGTCCTACCGCACTTTGTCTTTTCATCGTCGATTCACCCACTCTCAATTTGGTTCGTTTATCCTTGCTAATAACTTCAATGTCTTTTTGTTTAACCAGGTGGTAATTTGCTGTCATCAGTACCATCAAAAAGTAGAAGGGTTCAAAAATAATAAGGTCCAAGAAGAAGGCACCAACAAAGTACCCAATCAACCCTGCACCACAGGCTAAATTGATATACCCCAACGTTGAGAAATCATCTACTCGCAGCTTTACATAGCGAAACTGCTTAAAAGACGCATAGAAAAATGCCAGATAGATAAACCCTGCCAGAAGCCCTGTGTTTGCCGAAAAGTTTAAAAAAGTGTTGTGCGCCACATGCGGTGATTTTCCAGGATAAAGCATGCGCGACGCGTATTGAAAGCGCTGTGGCCCTGCACCGAGAAGCGGATATTCTAAAGCGATATCAATTCCCACCCCCCAAGACACCAAACGCGGATTAAGAGGTTCCTCAACTGTTTCATCTTGTGCTTGAGCAACAGTTGAAGACGCCCGTTGAGTAAGAGTGGCGCCCTGCCAAACTAACATAGCCAAAAAACCAATCATTATAAATACATTGAGGGATTTTGATTTTATTACCAAGGCAAAAAACACCGTGACTGCAGCAGCACTTAACAACGCGCCACGTGAAGCGAATAGAATCAGTGCATGCCATACCAGAGGAATTAGTAGCAATACGCTAAGCCTAACGATCTTATTGTTAAAATACTTAAAGCCAAACATAAGAAAGCCCAAACCACTGGTCAGTACAATCGACATAACATTACCATCTCGGTAAGGACTATTCGGTAAGCCGTTTAGTCTTCCTTGTCTAAACATATACCAATTCTGTGATAGATAGTGGTCATTTGCCCAATAGGTAAAATAAACAAGAACAATCAGATACATGAATCCAAAGTACTTGATGGTCTTTTCGTCGCGGATCAGCCCCAATACGATAAAGTACATGATGAAAATGGTGGTAAAAGTTTCTACAACGAGATCACCACTAACCAGAGAAAAATAGGTTTCAAAGGGCGTAAAGAAGTTTGATAAATGAAAGATAATGAGTAGACCCAGCATACCTTTGAACTGTCCCGATGAATACACCCCCCAATTGATTTTTCCCTGAATAAGCGACCACCCCCAAGCGAGTATTGCTATGCCAGCTGATACTTTAAAAATAGAGACGCCATCAAAAGCCCAAAACCAGATATACTGGGGCTGGAGTATAGAGACTGTTGAATAAAGCAAAGCGGATAACCAAGGAGCACTGCCAATAAAAATGACGCTGAGCGCTACCATCAGGAAAATAAAAAGCTTAATCATCTTTTTGCTATAACACCCACTTAAAAGACTTGATACTCAAGGCTTACGTTTTCTGCGTGGCAAGCAGCTTCACCAAACGTCGCTTTGCTAAATACTTTTTGAATAAGCTTAAACCTTTGGTCAACTGAGCGAAGTTTTTCTCGATTTTAAGGTTTATCTCGTTCATGTTCTTAGGCCACTGTGTAACAGGTATACTGTCGAGGTAAACTTCTTGCAACTTTCCTAATTCATAGCGCCCAATACGGCTAAAATAAAGAGAGATATCACTTTTACTCAATAGTGAGAGGCTTGCAAAAGAATAGCCAACGTCCTCTAGCCAGGTTACTCTATCTGGTAGATTATAGGGTGTGAATTGCAAATCTGTATTCACTGCTTTTGTAAGAAAGGAGTCAATCCAATTTAACCCTACAGGCAAATAGAATTTTTGCTCTCTGACTCGTTGGAGGAAACTGTTTTTCACCCCGTAAAGGTTGCCAAAAAAACATGCTCTTTCAGTCACTAAGCTTCTGTAAAAATCTGCATTGCGGCCTGATAATGGCATTCCTGCTATTACGACTGTACGAGGTTTACTTGAGGTTAATTTTTCACTTAGTTTACCAAAGCATCCTGCAGAGAATACGACATCGGCATCGACAAAGAAGTGAGTGTCTACCTCGTCAGCTAGTTGGTGCACATAATGATTCCAAGCATTACACTTATCCCCTACTTTAAGTTCAATGATATGTAGTTTATCAAACGAAAGTCGGACTTTTTCACTTGTAGCCACCTCAGCTGTATTATCGGTACAGCCATTAGCGATAATATAGAAAGCATTGAGATTACCATTAACATTTTGAAAAACACTGTTGATGGAATCGGTAATATTCTGTGCTTCATTGTAAGCAAACATGACAACATTGTATTGAGATTGTCCCACAAGACTTCCTACTATTGGCTTGAGCTATTTGCGCTCAAAAACGTTACGTATTTTCAATCGTTCACCAACACCCTACTATAGTGCTAGCATTTCACACTTTGCGCTGTTTTTTAAACAACCAAAGTGAAACCAAACACAATAAAGTGGGTAACAACCATTTCATTACGTATGAAAACTTCTCAAAATAGTACTTCTTTGTGATGAAATGTCGCGTGCCATTCCACGTTTGGTAGCCTTTTTTCTTCAAGCCAGAAGCGATGGCAAGTTCACCATTGTTAACTTGATTAAGCTGCACCTGAAACTGCTGAATTAAGGCTTCTGGTTTTTGAGCATAAAAATCAATACCATTTTCCAAAATTACGCCAAAGTCCGCATCTAAGAGTAATGTTTCGGTTCCAATTGTCGCCTCCACCATGACGTGCCCTGGCATAGTAATAATTTGGTTTTCTATACCACGTTCAGAAAGTAAACCAGACAATGTCATCGAAGCATCACCACAAATACCAATGCCCCTCGTGATACTTTTATAGGGATCTGCAAAGTGATAACGCTCGTATTCTGGAATGGACGTGAATATTCCCATCGCATACAGAATGTAATTTTCCCAGATAGGCACCCTCTGATGGAACACATCTGGCGGATAAACTTCCCATTCTACATGAGCGATGGTATTTGCAATATTAAGCGTTAGCCGCTTTGCGTATTCAACATCACTTTCATTTTCTTCTTGAGCGAGGTTTTCAAAAAACATTTCTCTTGACATATTGACGTCTTGTTCACCAAACCTCAACACTTCAGGATGAATTCCCTCAGGCCTGAGATCTTGCGTCAGCCCAAATAGGTTGATTGTCAGCAAGGTAATACCAGACAGAAGAATGAGGTATTTCCACATTTCTTTAGTCCTTCACGGTCTGTAAATAAAGTTGCTCGTATTTTTCACACATGTGTTTTGCCGCAAATAGGCGTTCAAAACGCGCTCGACCATTGCTGCCAAAGACGCGCTGCTTTTGTTGTGAACTGAGCTCAACCATAGCACGAGCAAATGCATCTTGATCGTCGTTAGGCGTCACCAAACCGTTATAGTTTGATTCGATAATCTCTGCATTTCCACCCGCATCAGTGACAATACACGGCTTAGTCAAACTCATTGCTTCCAACAAAGTCATTGAGGTTCCCTCGCTAAGTGAAGAAAGTAAGAAAACATCAAACATATTTAGGTAAAGACTCGGGTCAGACTTGTATCCAGTCAAGCTGACATTGTGGGTTAGGTCGAGCTCTTCAATAAGTGATTCAATCGTTCTTCTTTCGGGCCCATCACCCACTATTACAAGATGCAAATTTGAATCTTGGCGTAGCGCGTCCGCAAAAGCGCGCAGCATCATCGTGTGGTTTTTGATAGGATCAAGTCTTGCGATGGTGCCAAACACCATCGCATTATGGTTGATATTAAGTTTATCTCTTTCTTGCTTAAGGAGCACAGTATCCGTGATGGGGTTGAAACCTCTAATCCCATTGTAGATAACAGAGATTTTGTCTCGGGGTAAGTATTCAAACTCTACCAATGCATTTTTGGTGGCTTCTGAGATAGCCGTAATTTTCGTGGTTAATGCTAACAGCAGAGGGTTTACAATTTTCCTCTTCCACGATCTAGAATCAGGATAAAAACGGCCGTGTTCAGTAAAAATAACTTTCGCAGGGGTCCCTATGGAAGCTAACGCTCCGTATACCCATGGAGTGTATTGATGACAGTGAACAATATCAATGCGATGCTGCTTGAGAACCGCTCTGATTTTCGATACCACAGAAATGTCAAAACCACTTTTTCTATTACACTGCTCTACAGAAATTCCCCGCGCTAACATTTCTTTGCCCCAAGGACCTATAGGGGTTTCAATACAAAACAAGCCCATACAAAAATGGCTATCAGCCGCACCATCGACGATACTTTTTATGACCATCTCAGTGCCACCAATTTGCATATTGAAAGTAACATGCAAAATATTCATCCGCTAAACTCACTTACGCCACTGGCGCTTAATCCAGACACGGGAAGACCTTTTGTTTTGTGTTGTTCGTATAACCTATAGAAAACCGTGAGACAATTCATCCCCTAAGCTTGAACATAACTACTCTATAGTACAGCCATAAATACACTCGCTTTAAGGTTTCACTGAATGCAGTATTCGTGGCTGTTTTCGGTGCGACATAGTGCTCTAAGAACAGCTTCCCGTAAGGGTGCAAATCGCCTTTTTGCCAAGGCTTACGCCCCGATGAAAAATGTACAATCAATTTTTTGGCATTTTCATCCTTAATTTCCTGTTGCTGCTGCTTTGAGTAAGACAAATAAAAGCGGTACAAGAAAGCTTGCATGTTAAACCGAATGGGTAACTCATGAACTTTATCTTCATAAATGACATTCAGAGCATCTTGATCATGAAAAGCCCTGGAAGCGTTATTTTCCTGAAGCCACTGATAAGCTCTTTCTCTCACATTTTGTGCTCGATAAAAGGTTAAGTCCATAAGCATCACACCAGAATTGAAATAGACATGTGAACGACTCAAGCCCAGCCTTTCAGTACCGTCCTTCCCGGCATTCTTTACAGCAGCAAGCGGCTTATTATCCATATCGATATGCCAAAGCGTCTGGACATCCCCCGTAACGACAAGGTCAGAGTCTAAATAAAGCACTTTGGTCAATTCAGGAAAAATACGCGCTAGTTCTAAGCGCATAAAGGCAGCGCGAGTAATATGACCTTTGGTCGTTAACCCTTCGAACAAAGTTTGGTCTACAGTTTTAATATAAAATGCCGCACCAATGGCTGTAAGTTGCTCAGAAGTCTTTTGAATTTCGCACTCATCCATATCAACCACAAGATAAAAAGTGCAATTGTTTTTATCACTATGCGAAAGCACAGAGCGCACTACCGCCAGAGCCATTTCTTTGTAATTTAAATCAAAGCAGAGTGCTATATTAATCATGCTTTTTATCCAATTCCTTAGAGTTTAAAAGATCTGAAATTGAGCCATATTGACTTTCCATTCGCGCAATGGATTTATCGTTTTCACCATGACAGTTTTTGACATTCAGGCCAATCGATTTAGTACTTAACCAAGGGATTAATTCATAAGAAAAGGAAGACTTACACACTTTCGTACCGCTCAAACGTTCCATAAAGAACAGCCACACGTCATCTTGAAATCTACAATTAGCCATATAGCTTTCCATATTCAGCACTTCTGATACAAAACAGCCCGAGGGATAAAAAACGCCCCCAACCCCCGTTGCAAAATAATCCGGGTTATAACCTTCTCGGGTTGCCTCCTGTATCCAGTCGTCGTAGTTAAGCACGCGTCCGTTATTATCAAAAGTTACTTTATGGACTCGGTGCGCAACCACACACCCCGGGTACTTTTTACTTGACGCTAAAAGCTCACTAAGCCATTGTGGAGGGTAATAAATGTCATCATCTGCAGTGACAATATCAAACTCGGGAAAGTGCTTTAGCGCCGGTAGAATTTTTGTACCCGGGCCATAATTTTCACTTACATGTACGTCGATATAACCCAGATCAACTAGCGCACTTACATCAGCAGGCAAACGTTGTTTATCTTCCTCAGAAACCCAAAGCAAAATTTTTGATGCGCGCGTATCTTGAAGAATTAAACTTTTGAGTGTGACAGATAATTTTTTAAACCTATCTCGGTAAGAAGTAAGGGATATCACTACGTCACTTACCGGCGCATTCCCTAGCCCCACCCGATTAAATTGATTGCGAACTTTGTATTCGTAAAATAGTGCTTGAACAAGCTGTAAGGCCTTTTTTGATTTATTAGCGAAATAGTCCATTTTTTACTTACTGTACCTCATAGCAATACGTTCTTTGTTTAATTCAAAAACAGTGATTTAAATGTTAGCGCCCGTTTTTCCCAGGTATTTGTATGTGCAAATTTCAGAATTTCATCACCTACCTTTTGCTTCGCTTTGATTGCTTTCTCAATGTTTGCAAGAACATTATCAGGGGTTGACTGATAACAATACATTTTCTGGTCATCGTCAAGATGGCACCCCACGACAACAGTCGGTACACCGAAGGCTGCGAACTCATATATTTTCATGGGATTGCGGTAAGCATTAAAGGGGTTATCAGTATAAGGACATAAACCTACCGAAAAATAAGGTATATACCGACTCAATTCACTGTATGCGTAAGAGCCTCTTACTTTAAGCTGGGGATAAGTACTTGCAAGGCGATTAACGCGTTCAACAACGTTTTTTTCCACTCTACCAACAATTTCAACTTGCCACTGCGGTCGTTGCTTTAACAGTGTGGCGAAAACGTCTAAGTCAATTTGGTCAGAGAGAACCCCTATGAATCCAATGACTATTTTTTCTGCTTGTTGGTCTTCTTGTACATCATGGAGCGAATTAACTACCAATGCCTCACTCACCGCATTTGGAAAATAGACTTTGTTTTTCTTTTGTGTTTTTTCAAACAACGCTTGATTGGAAAAAAAGACGTAGTGACTCTTTTCAATAGCCTGTGCGTATGATTGCTCGAACGCATTCTTTTCACGTAATGCATCCCCCTGATGATCAGCAATATAGTTATCATAAACTTCAAATAACAACTTACCTCTAAGGTATTTCAAGTAATCATACTGCGTAGGTTTGCAAAACCATATCAGGGATGTTTTATCAGAGTATTTTCTTACCTGCAGATAAATAGGCCATACTATGAAAATTGAGAAAAGTAGCTTGCTTTTGCTGGCTAAGGACATTGGCATTAAGGTATACAGAGCTTTGACATAGGCTGGCACAGTGTCAGTTTTATTGATGAACAAAGATTTGAATAACTGGATAACAGTAACCGGTCGCTTGTAGACTATAAACTGACAACCACTTCTATCACACTGGGCTTTGATGGCTTCTAGAAGTGGTCTTCTGTGCCAACTTTGATAGTCGTCAGAGGGGATAAACGCCAGAAAAGCTTTGTTATTCATTCGTTATACTCACTCGATTCAATTAATTCTATGCTCGGCACTCGAGTACGCAAACGACTTTGAATGTAGCATGTGACTTAGCTGATTTATAAAGTAAACTTGGCTTGTTAATGTGTGTATTTGAAAATACTAAAAGCGCATACGTAAAGCAAACCTATAATTGTCGAAGCAAGCCCCAAAAATCACGAATTACCCCACTCTTTGGTGGAGCTGACGCAAGAATTTGAAGTTCCTAACCAACCCATAAAGACGTGGTTTTGTGGGTGACTTTACCCGTTTAAAAACATACACTGGGAATCCGTATTTTAACGTGTTCAGCACACACTTTTAAAAGCTAAGTTTAAAAAAGAACAATAAGTTAAGGGAATCACGTGTCACTACTCAAACGAGGGTTTATAAGTAGCATCCTTCTAGTTGCTGAGAAGTTTTTTAACCGTTTAGTAGGCCTGTTTAGCACACTGATATTAGCAAGACTTTTGACTCCTGAAGACTTTGGAATTGTGGCTATTGCAGTGCTTATCGTTGGTGCAGTTGAAGTTCTAGCTAAAACAAATGGCGGTGCTTATCTCATGCGGTTTGAAGAAATTACACCGCAAATGCTGAACACGGCCTTCACCATTGATATTTCCTTAAAGGCGCTAGTTGCTTTAGGTTTAGTGGCCTCTTCACCTTTTATCGCAGACTTTTACGATGACAGCCGTTTAACACAGGTCATTGTGGTTTTCGCTGCGATGACATTTATGGGAGCATGGATTAATCCGGGTTTGGTGTTACTTCGCAAACAGCAAAGATACGAAAAAATTGTGAAAGTAAACATGTTCGGCAAAATTATATCCGCATGCATCGCAGTATATTTAGCTTATATGTACGAAACTTTCTGGGCGTTGGTTATTGGAAAGTTAGTCCAGGCCGCATTTTCTGTAGGATGTTCCTACTTCATTTCGGATCACCGCCCCTTTTTCACATATTCCAATGCAGGTGCCCAGGCAAAGTTTTCAGGATGGTTAATCCCACAGGCACTTATGTCGTACTTCCGCAATCAAATTGATACTTTGATAGTGAGCACTGATTTTGGTAAAGCGCAGTTGGGTGCTTATTCGAATATGAAATATTTTTCGTTTTTACCCGCAGAGCAAGTTATACAGCCTGCTATCGTACCTCTCTATGCCCAGCTCGCCGGTATTCGGGAGACTTCTCAGTATTACAATGTACGTTCTAACGTAAGTCTATTTTTTCCTTTAGTATTGGCGTTGTTCGTGAGTTTCATTATGAGTACTCACAGTGAAGTCATTGTGGAACTCGTCCTGGGAAAACAGTGGATTGACTATGCTAATTTGTTTGCCATTTTCTCTTACTCTCTCGTCCCCTTTGTTAGCACACTAACTGAACCAAGAAC
>JASAMV010008386.1:0-24000 GCA_030248065.1 Rhynchonema sp. JSB1_4
ATGGGTAGGCATTGTATCCAGTCGAAGCCCTCAGTGACTGAGGCTGCCAACACGGGTCCCAAAAACCCGAAAAAACGTTCCACCAAAAGGCCAGAGTGGTGGAAGGAAAAAACAAAAACACAAAAACAAAGATGGGAAACCGAACTGGCAAAAAATGTCGTTGATCAATTTTCGAATGACGTCTTCTGAATTTGGGGTGTGAAGTGGTATGGCAAAGGGGTAGCGGCTGCGTGCACAAATTGCAGAAAGGATAAAAGCCTCCCCAGTAGGTGCCTTCGGAGTCAGTGGTCCATAGATGTCAATGTAAAGGGTATCGAAACAATCCGAGACCTCAGGTAATAATTGAGGGTAACGTAAAGATTGCGGGCGATTTTTAACTCTTTGGCAAATATCACATGCCATGCACCATTTTTGTGTATCCAGACCTAGGTTCGGCCAGTAAAATGTATGTGCTATTCTGTCGTACATCTTTCTATGCGATACATGATTGGCACCAAACCGCACATTATTGTGATATTCAAACATTACTTTGGGCCGTAGTTGTTCTGGCACTACAAGCCTGCCGTACGTGCTAAAACGGTGAAATTTATCTTCAGGCTTGAAGAATAAAAAACCATCCTCGACATAGTAGTTTTTTGATCTTTCTATCATTACAGAATCCGTGGGCGTTCGTTCGGATTCAGGTGTTTCCAGGTAGCGGATTAGCTTTTTACACGAGGGGTCTTTTAATTGCTCTTCTCGGACATCATAATGTTGATTTTTCCTTTCAGCTTGTGATATCTGACGAACATGATGTGTCGTGTCTATTCCATTCTCGGTATGATCAGACTCTTCACCACACACTCTGGATAGACAGTCAGCAACCGCATTGTTTTTTGACGGTACATATTTGATGTCGAAGTCGAAACTTGATAGAAACATGCACCACCTGGCTACACGGTCACTGACGTCGACCAAACGCGATTTTAATATGCCTACTACACTCTTGTTGTCAGATTTTAGTTCGAAATGGCGTCCCTGTAAATATGAGCGCCAGTGTTGGACTGCCGCTACAACTGCATATGTCTCTTTTTCATGAACATTCCAGCGTTTCTGACTCTTATTCAGACATGCTGAAAAATAACCCACCGCACGGGGAATGTTGTCGTAGCGCTGTATAAGGACAGCTCCTATTGCATAATTAGAACTGTCAGTCTGTACTTCAAACAATCTATCAAAATCTGGCAATACACAAACTGTTTCCGGGTCACAAAGCTTTTCTTTAAGCGTTTCAAACGCGATTTGGTGTTTTGGTTGCCACTCGATTTTTGTAACCTTAGAACTGCAAAGTTCATAAAGTGGTGCAGCTAGAGCGCTAAAGTTCTTCACCATCCGTTTGAAGTAGGAACAGGTGTGCACAAATCTTCGCACCTCAGTGGGAGTTCTGGGAATCTTGAAATTCCGAATCGGCTCAATGTGATCTGACGTCATGGATATAGTGCCGTTTTTGAATTTGTAACCAAGAAAAATGCATTCCCGTTTCATAAGGGCGAGCTTGGAAAGTTTGATACGGATATTGTTTTTTCGAAACCTAGAAAACACTTCTCGCATTAGTTCGATATTCTTTTCCACTGTGTCAGACGGAATAGCAATGTCGTCCACATAGTAAACTATGTGGGGGAGATCAGACAATGTGTCGGCCATGATGCGGCACAGACTTTGGACACTGGAAGCTAACCCTAAAGGAAGCCTCTGGTACTGATAATGGCCGAAAATCGTATTGAAGGCAGTCAATTCAGCAGATTCTGGTGAGAGTTTAACGTGAAAAAATGAAGAATTTAAGTCAACGACGGTAAAGAAGTTGGCTTTGCTCAACTGTGAAATGATCTCATCTAATAGGGGTAGTGTTATGGCTGCAGGAGGGCAACTAGCAGAATTCAATTGACGAAAGTCCGATACAAAGCGTAGCTTTGTCCCATTTCGTTGTCGTAATAAGATTGTAGGTGAGGACCATGGCGACTGTGATTTAGCTATAATACCCGCCTTTTCCATTGAAAATAGTGTTTTTGCGAGATCCTTCCGGTCAGCTATACTAACTCTGTAGGGTCGGACATTGATTGGTTTCTGGTCGGCATTTTTCAGCTTAATCACGTGTTGATATCCGGGAATTCCGCTCGAACAATCATACTGATGTTTGCTGAAGATATCTGCGAACTCCTCCAATAGTTCTAAAAGGAGAATCTTCTCGTCTTCATTACAGTCGCATGACTGAACCTTTTTCTTAAAATCGTTGTCATAATATTCTATGTCAGGGGCAGGGGAGTCCTCCAGCCAAGATTCAATTTGATCCTCAAAGTCCAAGCTTTCTGGTTGCTTTGTTTCGGTTACAAACGCAATGGTTGTGTTCTTCCTCAGGGTGATATTATGTGGATTAAGATTTACAATTCTGATGGGCAACAAGTCTTTCTGCTCACCCGAGGCAAGAGAGTGCCCGACTAAAATTCCCATATCAGCGGCCTTATCAATTGGTTGGACGTATAAGTTTATGCCTCTTTTGTTAACATAATCTTTAACAGACACAAAAAGTATGGTTTCGGTACGCGCTGGTATCTCGCAGTCTGTTGGAACGAAAACGGGAATATCCGACATTAGCGTAGGTGTTCCTAATGGAAGGGTTTCTCCATTCACAATTACAATGCCTTTCTTAAAGTCCATATTCAAATGGAGGTGCTTAAGGACGTTCAATCCTAGCAAACCGTCGAACTCAGAGCATGATTTGTCATCAACTACGCTGAACCGTGTCAACATTGGTTTCTCAGAGCCGAATTGTAGGTTCAATTCAATGTCTCCCAAAATGTGTAGCTTGTGACCGCTTGCACTGATTGCTGTCTTAACCAGGGTTGGTTCAAAGTCGAAACACTTGAGAACATGCGCAATACGACGAGCTAAAATGGAGATAGAACTGCCGCTATCAATAGTAAGGCTAACTCTTTGCTGGTTCAAGTAGACTAATGTTTCGGCTGGCCGTAAGTTGTTCGTGTAACAGGCCAAAACAGGTTCACTATGACCCAAATAAAAAGTAGTTTTCGAAGGGTCTAAGTCACTCATTCTAACTTGTTCAACTGTTGGAAGTTCGGACAAGTCTACCTCCGGTGGTGTTGTTCCTTGCCACCAAGAACGCATGCGGGAAATATGGGGTTCTAAGTAAGTTCTATTGCGTTCCCATGTCTGAGTTGTGGTTTGGCCAATATGTTGCCACCAGTTTCCGACATAAAGAGATAAAGTGGCCCAAAACAGTGGTTTAAGAACGTCAAAGGTGACAACGACAGCACAAGCAACCAGCCATACTTTCAGCCAATCAATTCGAAATAAAGGTAAGGTAATAGCATGAAGAATATTATGAGTTGTCGAAAAGGTCGAGAAATCTGTGTGTGTCGGAGTTTGTTCCGAGATAGGTTTTTGTTCTACGAACTGTGTAATCAGATGTCTTTGATCAATTGCAGAAAAGAACTCGTTGCTCGACAACACGGGTGCTTGTAGTTCAAATAAGGAGTACATGTGCATACTGTGATGGATGTTTGTGGCAAGCTGGACATCTAAAGGGGAAGTTGGCAGTGGCATATGAGGGCTCGGCAAATCATGAAGTTTTTCTGTGAGAACCGTGCCAGATTTAGCATAATAAGTGTGAATTGTGCCGTTCAGGCTCAATGGGATCCTTTCAACGTATCGGCAGTCCATTTCCCTGGTGTGTTTGTGGATGACGTTGTCTGTAGGGTTTAAATAAGCCCGAAATGAAGTACCAGCTAAGGTTATGTTTATGGGAATAAAAGCTTTACACTCCGTCATGGGAAGAAACTTATATTGGCTTGGGTGTAATTCTTGACAAGGTTGTACCAAGAGCGATTGGCCGACAGTGCGTGCGTAGATGTTTCGTTGATCTAAATAATATCTGGCGGTCTGGGATGGAACCGTGGTCAGACTAAGTGTCGCTAGACGTAGAGCATGTCTCAACATATTACATGAAGAATGAAATTGGAAGTGAAATAAATGATTTAGTTTTGCGTTCATGTTCAGTTCAATGGCCTGGAGCTGACTCGCTAAAAGCGGACCCGTCACAATCTCAACTTCATCCTCCGTATTGGGTTTCTCATCGTCATAATAATCTTGATTGTGTCTGTATTGTGACTGTCTTTTATGTCTATGGCCGTTTTCGGTTGTAATTAAGACCGGGTGTGGCATTTCACGAACTGGTATGGATTGGTCGGTCACCGTAAGGGTGACCCGTACATCGTTTTCTGGGCAATCAGGCACCACAGTAATATTCTTAAATGATAAGGCGATTTCTCCGCTGTCGCTAAGAAATGCATCTCCAGTTTGGGTGCCTGTATATGCTCTATAAGGAATGTAGTCACAATGAGGGGAGTTCTGGGGGTGCCAAATAAGCATGCCTTTGTCTACTAAACACTGACCATTAAAGTAGTTGCAATGGCTAACGTCCCCTGCATTACTTTGCATTGGGTGACCATGTTGCTTCATGAGAGCAGACTGCTGAAGAAAGCAATTGGTCACCGTATAGGTGTAAAATCGGCAACACGAAAAGAAGTCCGGCAGTTCATACTTCAATTCGTTATCAGTGCGTACCAGGGTCCCAAAAGCAGCCATAGGCCCATGATCACAAGTGTGATCTTTGATCATCCTTAAACAATCTTGACGGGTCACGGGTATCGAGACTTCTTTTCGTATTTTAGTGTGATGCCAAGCAAGGAACCAAGTTTTTACGCTCTCTTCGATACGAACTATGCGGCAGAAGTAAGCCCTGGCGTGATACTTGATAAGGTTCTTCCGATACAACATGTATTGTTTAGGTGAATTGGTATCATTAAGCTTTGCTGTTTCATTTGGACATTGTATCTGGTGATTGGGTAAGTTATAATACAGCTTATTCCCATTCATATCGCATAACAAAGGCTGTGGCAGCTTGAAGTGACTCGGGCCGTGTCCCAAACTTGAAGCAAACACAAACTGGGCAGCTAAAGTAAGAAATGTGAGGATTACTATCTGTCTGACGGTTGTAATTCCAAAAAGTATGAGTAAACCATTGATAGTTTGTTGTGGCTTGGTGGGGTAGTTTCCAACGGTAGGCTCTTGTGGTTTTCTATTTTGTGATCCTGGGAATGTGTATTTCGACACACCTATATCAACGAGGGGATATTTCCTTTTCCCGGATACCCTTACCCTTGGCTTCTTAATTGGTGTGATAACACGGACTAACTTGTTCGTGAAAACGCGTGATTTTATTCTTTTGAGTGTGCGCTTGTTCAAGGGTTCAATGTCATCTGATTTTAAAATTGCCTCTAGTTCACCTTGAGTCGGGGCGGTGTCGACCCCCGCCTCGAGTACTGATGGTGGTTCATCGAACCAAGTAGGGGTCAGATCGAGACCGACATCAGGAGGGTCCAGCGACTCTCCTTCTTTATTTTCCGTGATGGCATGTATGACACGCACGTTTGCGATTCTGCCCAGTAATTCATCATTTTGATGACGAAGCGCAAGATTTTCTTTTTCAATGTTGCTTAAGTCGGATTGATCTGTGTGCAAAGTCTGTGAAGGTTGCGGCTCAGTGCATACGAAGTTGGTTGTGTTGCCATTCCATTGTCTAGTCTGCTGTGAGCCTGTGTAAGTGTTTCTGAATCCTTGGTTTGGCGTTGATCTGGGGTTTGCTGTTTGTGTGGGCATCGTACGCCTATCACCGAATGACCAAGTCCGTTGCGGGTGCCACTGTGCGTTATAATTTGTTGCGTTACGCATAGGAGGTCTGTTGGGTTGGTATACGTTTTGTGGTCTCCACTGTGATCTCTGTGGCCAGGGGTTTCGTCTGAACCCCTGTGTGGGTTGATTATACGATCCCGTCCCTCGTGGGCTTGGGTTATTAAAGCGTGGTTGAAAATTTTGGGGCCGATATTGGGTGTTCGACCTGGGTGTCTGAAAGGATGGCACCGTATAACCGGCCTCTGGGCACTCCTTAGCAAAATGGCCCGGCTTTTGGCAACGTCTGCATAAGCCATCTCTGTCCCGAGAAAATGGTCGATTGGTAACCAATAATGTTTCCTTCCTGCTCAAATTCTGCACTAAATCCTTTAGTGTGCGTTCGATGTCCAAGAGACGGTCCTCTTTAGCCTTATCCGCGGTTTCAGAGGGTCCCATCAAATAGTTCACAGAGGCATTGGAGTAGGGGCGGATTTTTCCCAATAGAAGTTGGCTTTCTATCAATCGGGCTAAATCTAAAGCTGCCTCAAAGCTGATTGGGTTTTGGACAGAAACGTGGAACGAAATATCGTTTCGGAGTTTATTCAAAAAGTTTGACAAAAGCAAATCTTTAATAATACCCGGGGAAGACGAAGGGTAGGCTGCTTTAACTAGACGTTGCAGTTCATTCGCAAAGGACTCGACGGTTTCATCCGGCCGTTGCCGTCTATTCTCCAAAATAATTTGTTTGCTGCGATGGCTGTATGGGTCCCTTAGTTTTTTTCGGAAACTCTCAATCAATTCCGTAAAGGTTCTCCTCTCGTCATAGGGAATCTTCCCATACACAACCAAAGCCTGGTCCCGTAGGTAGCTTGGAAAGGTTTTTAGTTTTTTGGCATCATCGTGCTCCTGTGCGGCACTAATGACTTGAAAAAGACTAAAGAAAGAATCGAAATCTTCGTCGGTAGATCCTCGGAACACTGGTAACTCCATCACTGTATTGAATGGGCTCGCTACTTTGTCTGCCATTGAATTATTTATTGTATTTACTGTTTCAGTTTGATTTTCCAAAATCTGTTTATGATTCTGAGCGTGTTCAACAATGTGTTTCCTTAATTCGCGTACTATGTATCTAAAGTGCCTTTCTGTTACTGTTCCCGAAAGGGCTAAGTCGCTAATATCGTCTTCAATAGGTAATGGACCTTTCGCTGTCATGAATTTTTAAACTCGAATTATACACTTGCATGTGAAACATTATCTGTGTTTGTATTTTGTGAGTTCGCGTGTATTGTTACTTGTAACATCTGATCTGGTTTCTCATTAATCTTATTACTTATCTCATCCATGAACCATTTCATTTCGTCCAATCTAAATGTCATGTCTCCTAGAGCTATGCTCATTCCGTTGAATAAACAAGTTAGACAGTCACCCGAGTTGCAAGTACAAATGGCTGTATTCGGTGGATTCGAATTTACATCTAATGCAGGCGCAGAATTTCTAGAATGTGCCGAGTTTTCGCGAAGGGCCATGATTTTTGGCGCAAAATCCAAAAGTTTCAATGACAAAAATTCACAGTAATACAATAAACCAGATAATAATACCCATGCGAAACAATATAAAAGAAAGTGTAACCGACCTTAGTTGCTGTCGTTCGATGCGACCATGTCAGCGCGAGCGGATTTGCGTGCTGCTGGGCTGGTCGATTGCACCGGATCGACCGTGTGATCTTTTTATTATGTCTAATGTTTTTCTTCTGAAAGCTTCGTTTTCCTAGCACAAAGGACAAAGTCACCCCAAATCTCTGTGTGTCACTTTTATTTTCAATCTGGTTCCAAAAGTTTGTCAAAGCGCCAAAATCTGTGTGAATCACCAAATGAGAAATGGTTCAAATCAAAGTCAAAACAATTATAAAACGAGTCAAGCCCCAAAATTGGAATGCCCCACAAAAGTACAAAAGAGTCCTTTAAATACTCAAGATCTGAACTTTAAGTGAGATAAACAACAATCTCAAAATAGCATCACGATTAAAAGGTCAGAGGTGGAGGATCAAAACAGCTTTAAGGTCGGAAACTTTAAAAGTTGGGTACTACTACTTTTTTCAATATCAATATCACAATAGCCCAAAAATTGCATGAGAGTTGTTTACAGTCAAGGCAGCTCACGCGGGGCCCACGCCCTGTCACTCAAACGCCGGGTGCATGACGTCTTTGCGTTCGCTGCCTCTCGCGGGGCCCACGCCTTGTCACTCAAACGCCGTTCGGGGCCCACGCACACTTTGATGGGTCCGGTGACAGGTGCCATAGGGACCGTATCATAGGACCAGGTGCACGACCGAATGAAGGGGACTGTCTCATCTGTGACAAGTCGATTTTTTCTCACACTGTTTGAAGCGCTTCGTCAGATAAAAACTGGATATCCGTTCCTTTTGCCTATTCGTATATTGCGGTGGGTCTCTGCTTTAAACACAGATACCAAATTTGACTTACTGGATGAGCCCAAGCAAATATCACGGGCAAAATGTACCAAAAAAATCCCTTGATTTTTTGATAGCAGGTCAACGAGAACCCAGACGTTGGAAAACCATATGCATCAGAGAAAGTGCTTGGTGATAGAGTAAGTTAGGACTCTTGTCAGAACGTCAAGGAAATGTATCGAACAACACTGCATGAAGTCACATTTGTTTACGACGAAGCGATATGGAAGTAACGACAACATCATGAGGTCCGATAACGTGTTCCAATTCCAATGCTTTTTCGTGTAGTTTGTTGCATGTTTGTTGCCGGATGTCTTATCGGTTGTCCGATACTTCGATGCCGAATGCTTCGACCACTTTTTGTTGTTGTAATATCAAGCAATGCAATATGTTAATGTTGTTCCCTGGTTGTGATCGCTCTATTGCCATGTTCGTTTCGCACAATAAATCTTTATTGCTGAATGTGAACTACTACAAGTGGCCGGGTGCAATTCTAGGATGAAAGTAGCGTGCGCGTGCTGCAGCTGTAATGCGTCGGACAATCGATTTTTTTGGTGCTGAATGGTGTTCCGGTGTGACTTCCGCGTGCGTGACGACTGCGACTGATTTCTATCGAGCATTGAACACGCCAAATTGGAGATGGAAGAAGGTCGTCAAAAGAACATGCGTTCATGTTGAAACGTAGCACACGAAACTAGCAGTTTTTAAAGGCAATGCAGATGCTTATTTAATATTATTGCTTACTCAGTTATTGCCTACTCAAGATACCCACAGATTAACTTCCAAAACCAATATGTACGGTCAGTTTCTGAGAGCATCGCAGCTGATCACCTCATAAACAACGGTAAGTGACAACATGTGGGACCCCCGGCGCCGCTCACCATGGCGATCTTTTCGCCAACCAACAACGGACAGATTTGGTCTGACCCATTATTATATCATCAAAAGTTGACGGAAATGAGACACGTGCTCAGCACATACAAGGTGTGCGACATCCCTCCGGCACTTTTCTCCCAGTTTCTTTCATAAACAGAGCACAGTATTGCATCTTTGCAAGACAGGATTGCACTTACGCACTTGCGAAACCTCAGGAAAAACTGCTGTGTCCTTACTTGGCAAGTTTCCGAATAAGTCCCATAGCGGCTTACTGTATTTGGGTTAGAAAAATTCTTCCGTCCCTCAGGCACACGATAAAATCCTTTTGAAGTTGGCTTGTGCGGCTCCAATAATGTTGCGGTTCCACGTATTTCGGAAACGAAAGAAAGAGAAACGCACGTACATTATTTGGTAAGGGTGGACTTAGGTTGTACACGGAACACGCAAATATTTCCGGATTCCGATTTCCGGATGAATTTTGCGGAACACACGGTATAGTGTTTCCTTTTTATGCAAGTCAAAGGAAACAAGCTATCCCACGTTATAACTCAACTCCAGTTTGGGGTCGAGATTTCAGAAACCAATGAAAGAGATTAAGAATGTGTCCTTGTTAATCCAAGCACGACACTCAGCAGCAAACATGGTGAAATGTTTCATTGACATGCTGGCAGCGCACACGCACAAAGCTCACAGCGAGCATGTGAAACATTGTTGTTGTTAGATTCCACAGGCAAACTTTGACACGTTTTTGCCAGCTGCCTGATTGAATCGAAATTGTAATCTCGACCTCAACTAGAAGTTCAGTTATAACACGCTCCCGCGCGTTTCCTTGGACCAAGAAAAACAGGAAACACTTATACTAACCTTCAGCCAGATTTCACTTTACTGTGTTTTAACGAATGCAAAACATTTCCGAGTTCTGCGTTTTTTATATTTCGTCCGGAAATCGGAATCCGGAAATATTTCCGGAAAACGCAGATGCTGTTCCGCATCCGGAAATGGATTAAATTTTTTGCATGTAAATATTTCAGGATTCCGGATTCCGTGCTCAACCTAAGCCCGACCTAACAATACGATCTCCACTTCGGTGCGTAAATTCTTTTTTGACTCCCAAAACATTTGTGTGTTGAATAACGTTGCTGTTCGTGTAAGCATGCAACAAATTGAGGTCAGCCAGCTGGAACTTGTCATCATCTCTGTCAACCCAAGCTCTTTCTTTTGCTTTTCGAAACACGTGTACACCGGAGCTTTTTGAATCTGGTCAAGCAAGCTTCAGAAAAAGTCGTCTCATGAGCTCGTTCTTGGACAATACTGCAGTGCGTTCCTCACAATATCCATGTTTTATACGACATGTGTTTGGCAAACATATGCCATGTAAACAGCCGCGCAGTGATATTAGTCGCACAATGACCGACCATATAAGAATTCATCAGATCCATCCTGATTTTCACGTTCAGTCACTCTCTTAACCACTGTGCTATTTGTGATTCTCACAAAACATTTTCACCTGAAAATAATCTAGCAGATCAACCACGTTGCCGCAGGTCTGAAACATTCTCTTTACTACATGCTTTGTGTGCGATCACGCAACGCAACGTCATTGCCCCGTCACTTTCCCTCTTTACGATTCAGGAAAAAAATTTGACCAATTCTTATAAAGTCATTGTGCAACCAACAGTAATCATGCTTGTGATGCTTAGGAGACCAAAGGAATGCATTTGCAGTTCCAAAAGTACCAGCCAAGACTACATTCGGTCTGCTGGAAGCTTGCCGAATAATCCCCCTGGCAGCTTATTTGGGATGAATTTTTTGTTTTACAAACCTTCAGGCGCCCAACTAAGCCCCCAACAGGATAGCAGGCGCTTCAGGCCAACTTCTCCCTTGCGCTACCTAAATTGCGGAATCGGCGTATTACAATTGCCATGGTATATCTTGATCATATCATCACAATCGTGATATAAATGGAACAGTTTCTCGTACGTGCCATTTTTCTGCCACCAACGACAAAGTTGGCGATTCCAGCCACAAGATAGAACGTGGAAGATACGCGGGTGGTCGATCGACAGAAGAGTGAACAGGTCTTGGTCACCCAGATGGCCTGAAATTGCAAGGTGAGCTGAAATCGCGAATTGTTGCATTCGCGCTACCATGATGCTTCTGATGCAATAAAAATCTTGAACTTGAACTGAACTTGATGTACTTATATACTGCTGCCCCCAAGCCACTCAAGTCCGAACCCTGCGCAATTGCAATTGCAAACATTTCACCACCCAGACTATTTAGTCCGGTGCTGAGACTGTACTATCAGGTTTTTGGGAGCTGGCCCTAGCTGTCCGTCTAAGGCTGCCTTCACAATGCATGCGCGTTTGCGCATTTGCGCACGAAACTGACGCGGATTTGTGTTCACAATGCATTTGCGCGTTTGCGCGTCTGCGCGTTTTTGACGCGCAAACGCGCAAAAATACGATTAGGATTGGTTCTAATTTTGCGTGCGCGTTTGGCTTGCCCGAGCTGCCAGAAGCAGAAAAACATTATTATTTTGTGGTCTGGCGAATAGACACACACCCATACGCGTCGAGGCGTATAACGAACGGACCGGTATTATGTGTGTGTGCTGCGGTGCACTGTGTATTGAGCGTGCGTGCGTTGGGTTTATGAGTGATTCTGAGCCGCAGCCAGACCGCGTTCCCGTAGCTCAGTTGGTAGAGCAACTGGCTGTCCAGACCTGGTGGCTGGGAGGTCGGAGGTTCGAGTCCTTCCGGGAGCATACGTTTGGTGTGGCGGTTCAGGATCACAATTTCAACAAATTATATTTAAAAAATGATATGGCCACCCGTTACGATCCTTTTACGTTTGTTGTTTTATCACTCAGCCATTGTTTATGTTTTATTTCAAAAGTCATTCTTTCACAGGAAACAAAATGTCGAAAATTGTATTTTTCACAACTTGTCGTGTTTGTTTCTTGTTCGTATGCTTTGCTTTGAACAACTTCAATGGAATCGGGTGGAGGGTTCAACTTTTGTTCTATTTGATAGTAATTTTATGCATTTTCTATCATTCGTTGCCAAAAAATATTCCGCAATCTCAAGTTTTCCTTTTAAAAATTACATCATGGGACAGCAATGCTCATCAACAGACGATGAGCTCAATCTCCCGCCGGACGCATGCCAGCCCGGTACGAATATGAAAATGCAAAAAAACAACTGTTCCAAATTTCATGCACACGCTATTCTAATCTGATGCGCAAACGCGCATATCCATTGTGAACACAGATGCGCACTGCGCGTTTGCGCATTTGCGCGTTTGCGCATGAAATTTGCATTGTGAACACCAATGCGCGTCAAAAAATGTGACGCGCAAATGCGCAAACGCGCAAATGCGCATGCATTGTGAAGGCAGCCTAAGGCCGTCTTCACAATGACCCGTTTTCCCGTTTTCCCGGTTTCCCGTTTTCCCGGTTTCCCGGTTTCCCGTTTTCCCGGTTTGCTTCATTGGTGTCTTCACAATGAAGTCCGGTTTCCCGGTTTCCCGTTTTCCCGTTTTTCCGTTTTCCCGGTTCATAAAATGTGTCTTCACAATGACACGTTTTTCCGTTTTCCCGTTTTCACGTTTTTTTGCACAATGCGCAAAAATCTTTGGTGAGTTCAACTTGGTCAACGTTTACAGTAATTCTCATGTCAGTCTGTTTTGTCAATCTGTCGATTTCTATAACACTGCAGCATAGGAAAACAAAAAGAGACTGACATCGACAGACTGACATGAGCACGATCCCGTCTTCAACATGGCATTGCTAAAGAAAATTTATATGTAAAATGCACAGAACTTGTTGTAAATATTTTGTTTAGATGATTTATAGATGTTTTTAGGCCGGCTTGTGTGCAAAGTGCAATGCACATAATTGAAAAACAACACACACGCACACACACACAACTTGCCTGCCTGTTTGAGCAAGCACGCACGTGTTCAGTACAGTGCAGACGTTTATGTATAGACCGTTTAGCAGGGCTGTCTGCATCGGCCGCTTGGCTTATGGTTTGTGCTTGGGCCTTCGACGCAAAACGTGCCGGGTTCGACCCCTCGTGGATTGAAAAGTTTTGATTTTTTTTAAGTTTCGTGTTTGAAAAGGATGATGACAATCATAAAATGCCGCCGAGGATGGCTTCCGTTCGTATTTTCCATATCCTACTTATATTTAGGCTTTGGCTTAGGCAGCCAGCCTCAAAATTTGATTGTTTGTCAGTATACATCCACTAAATAGTGAACAAATGGTAAAGACACACAAGTAAGCTTACACTATGCTTGTTTGTCTGAAATGAATGCAAATATACATAATGAATATACTTGCTGTACATAATTGGCACGCAAAACAGTCAAACTACTGCAATTGGACATGTCCCAGCATCTAATGCACGCGTCAAATGCACCAAAACCGGATCAAAATTAGAACCGGTTCTAATTGGGTTTTTCCGTTTTCCCGGTGCAAAATAATTAGGCCAAACCGGGAAAACGGGAAAACGGATCATTGTGAAGACACCAACCGTGGAAACGGGAAAACGGAAACCGGGAAACCGGGAAAACGGAAAACGGGAAAACGGATCATTGTGAAGACACAAACCGTGAAACCGGGAAAACGGAAAAACGGAAAACGGGAAAACGGGTCATTGTGAAGACGGCCTAACTGACGAGACCCAGGCAGCCCCGGCACTGGACTTTGGGTCGAAGCCGCCACCCCGCCACGCGTCTTACCTTTGAATGAATATTTATGTGCCAGAAGCCGAATGGTAGGCAAATTCAGCAACGATTGGTATTCCTTGGATTGGCTCATTTGTTGTAGATCAATCAGCAGCACACCACTGTTGAAACCGGGGACCCCGTCAGGGGGGGGGGCACCCGCATTGCTGAGCCGATTGCGTCTGCGGTAGACGCTGAAAACAATCAATCTTCTTGATTAGCACTCGTCATTTTCCCCGTCAGTATGAAGAATATTCGACAAGTTCTGAGCAGATTATGTAAGTAATTCGGGCATAGATTGGGAAAATAAATGTCCGGTCATTTTCCGTAACTGAAAGATTTACTATAAACAGTGCACACTGTATGCGGGTTATTGAAAAATTGACAACAAACAGGTGTCAAAATTCGCTTTTTTTACTTGAACACATACGCCGATAGACCGGTTGTTGTTCGTTTGCGATGCCAATAATGGTGTCGTTAGTGAATTGCTCAAATTCGGCATACAGTTCCGCAATGTCGGAGCGGAATTTCAAATCCGAATCAAGTTGGATGACTTTGGTCAATTTCGGGAACAACTTGTTGGCGATAAGCGATAGGAAGAACAGATTATCGCCGTATTTCGAATGTTTTTTGAAGCGAAAGTAGTTGAGCAGCCCATCACCAAGTTCGCGGTCAACTTTGGCCGTCATCATGCCTATTGCGTGCTTCTCCATCTAAGCAATGGTTGAGTTTGTATATGACCAAAAACTTTGCGTCCAAGGGCAGGCACTTCGATAGCTCAGTTGGTAGAGCAATGCCCCTGTTAGGCGGAGGACCTGGGTTCGAGCCCCAGTCGAAGAAAGCCATTTTTTGTTCACAAAGGATTTTGGAATGTACATGCGCTCCCCGTTATTATTCTCCATCTAAACTATAATTATCGTTTGTGTTTTTCTGAATAAATTCTGAAATAAATCTACAGTATGTTAAGAATTATTCGTCCAACCTGCAGCATGCGCATTTTGTGATCACCGATTTTGGGACGTATTCTCAGATTGAGAGCGTCCAGCGCGACGTTGTAACTTTGATCGTCACTGATCAGATGCAGATGGATGGATCGCGTTGTGTGCGTGAGAATCGAACGAAGCGTCAGCTACAGAAAAATCAATTTATTCGAGGGCTATTATTCCACATGAGAATAAGAAACAGAGCCAATAATCAGAAATTCACGCGCGCGCACCTCAAATTTATTCTGGAATCCGATGTTCGAAGTTGCATTGGTCAAGATCATGATCACGTGAATGGTCTCCATTGGTGATGTTTCACGTTCTTTTTCTGTCAGAGGCCGTCAGTAGGTGAATATTTGTGACAAACGAACATGATGGGCAATTCGGAGTCAACCTAAGGGTTGTCACTTCACAAGGGCAAGCGGTTTCGAGTTGGCAAATTGTGAAACATCAACTAACTTGCCATGGGTATGATGCATGAAATCTCTACAGAAAAAACGTCGTGGGAAGCTGGGACGTGATAGTCATATTGCATTTTAAAGTCGGTGCTGCTCGCTGCACTTTTAGTGTGATACCGACCACAAAAAAACGACGTTGATCTTTATTTCTGGTTCCACCATTGACCATCACGCATGCTTGCCACTGCCTACCCCAATACGGTCAGTTGCCAAAGGTTGACCTGATTAGCAAAACCCACCTTCGTCATTCGCGTGACAAGTGTACGATGGCTGTTTTTCGCGCAAAATCAACAGAAACAGCGATGCCATCATAAAGATGAATGTGAATTTGAACCGAAATCCACTTATGCAATTCACGAACATTCCGAGCTCTTGGAGGACCTTTGTTTCAAAGCTGGGAGAACCCGAGCGAAGCCGGAAGGCCAGGTAACATCACTGGCGCGTCTTTCTGGTGCGTTGTTTAACATGCGACAGAGAGGGCATGCGTTAGGTTGTTCTGAACGACCAGCAAGAAATTAACAGTTGCTCCGTGACAGATTTGAGGCATCATTGCTGTATTGTATTTTTCATAATTTTTCTATACAATTTGAGACACCAAAAAACGCGGAAAGTAACAGGAACTACGAAATGCAATGCTTTCATGTTCATGAAAGCGCAACAACAGTACGTAAAATGTTCATATCGTGTTCACTCCGAACTTGATATGATTTATGTATAAATGTACAGTATGTACGTGTCTTTGATTGTTGCTTTGTTAGAGTGAGCAGAACCTGAACCAGTAGCGGATCCATGGGGCCACAGGGGCCTAGCCCCCTCTTGGTCAAAGTGGCCCCTGAATGGAGCACCACTTCGGAGAAAAGAAGGAAAAAGGACCCCTAAACCGCAGGATTTTCACTGTAAAAGGGCGGACGGACAATTGAGCATGCAAAGCACGTTTGAGCAAGACCACTTTGAGCAAGTGAAAAAGAGCGGAACCTAAAAACAAATAGGCCTAAGCCTCAGCCTATGCCCAACGCAAAACTAAGCCTAAGTGTAGGCCTAATTATAAAAATGGAAAGTTGTGACAGATTAATATTATCTATTAGTAGAAGACACCATAAAAATGAAAGTATGATGAAGGCAGCATTGAAAAGGAAAAAACAGATAAATGAATGAAGGCAAAAAAGCGAGCAAGGGCAAATTTAAAAAATTACGCAAAAAATAAATAACTTTTGAAAAATACTAAATAAACTAAAAACCTGGCCCCATAAAAAGCAGAGGAAAAACGAGTTCCCAGAGAATCGGCCTTTACAACCATTTTTTAGACTGAGAAAATTAGAAATTAAATTTACGAAATTTTACGAATTTTAAGCTAATTTCCCTTACGAAAGAAGAAGTTAATAATAGCTAGATAAATGGCTGTCTTGTTTCGGCCATGAATGTTGACAAGCACTAAGCCTAAGGCCGCGTACAGATAGAGCTGGTTCTGGTTCTGGTTTTACTAAAAAAATTTCTATGTTCGAAAACCAGAACCAGAGCCAGCTCTATCTGTACGCAAAACTGGAAATATTTCTGGCGCAATATTTTTTGTCAGAGAACCAGAAATATCTCCAGCTCTATCTGTACGCAAAACTGGAAATATTTCTGGCGCAGTTCTAAACATTTATGTCCCTGGGTTATTTATGAAAAAAACGTGGTGTGTGTCCTTGCAACATTTTCTTTGATTACAGGGTGTGCCGATACATACACACCTGGTATTAATTATTGTTTGTGCAGTCATTGTTTCGATTTGTGATAAAATTTGGCTAATTTTTTATGGTCTGCTTGTGGGCGCTTTGCCAGCAATCTTCGATCGTTTGCAAACATGTTTTCAGGTACCGGAGAATTCTGAACAAGGCCTCTAATCTGCTGCGCTATCAGAACTAAACCTCCACTTCGATACAGTTTGTTGATGTTCTCTCTCGTCCATGCTGAGGACAGCAGAGACGCCGCTGGGAGGATTTTCACTACGGTGTTTGAGGCATATTTTCCAAAAAAGCGGTTCAAGCACAATTCGAGTTTATTTGCTGATTGGTCGACTTTTACACCATAAGAATTTCCGTTGAGCACATTGTGCTTGAACCAGTTTTTTTGGAAAAAGTACATCAAACACCTTAATGAAAATTCTCCAGCGGCGTCCCTGCTTTCGTCAGCATGGACGAGAACATCAACAAACACATCGAAGTGGAAAGTTTAGTTCTGATAGCGCAGCAGATTAGGGGCCTTGTTTAGAATTCTGCGGTACCTGAAAACATCATACCTGAAAACATGTTTGCAAACGATGGAAGATTGCTGGCAAAGCGCCCACAACAGATCATAAACAATTAGCCAAAGTTTATCACAAATCGGCATAAACAATAATTCATACCAGGTATAGGTATTTCGGCACACCCTGTAATCAAACAAAATGTTGCAAGCACACACACACCACGTTTTCTTCAAATAACCTAGTGTGATCCTGCGATTAGGTAAAAGCCCCGTTTTCTACCGTTTTCTGTGTGTATCATGTGTTTTTGTGCTAAAATCTTGTTCCTCCGCTAGGTTCTTATTCTCTTTCTTTCCGTTTTTCGGGTTTTCAGAGTTGGGTGTGTCTGCTCGTTAGCGCCCGTTGCGCTTTGTGTTCAACCGTTATTTCATTCAATCATCATTTATCTTGCGTAAAACTAACAACGTAAACCGCCGTGGAGTTACTTCGTTGAATTGAAAGGGGACAAATCCAGCTGTCGGCTTGTCCGACAGCTCTCTACGTCGTATCGTTGATATCATCGTTATTACATCTTATATTTCTCCGGTATTTCGTGTGTGAGTGGCAGCTCTGGAACCGCGTACAACCCGCTGGTTCACATGTGGTGAGCCTCGACAACGACTGAACAACTTGCAGCGCAACCAACGACGAAGGAGTCGTGTTTTGTAGAGTGTGGGGGTGATTTTTGGGGGAATTTTTCGAATTTTTCATCGCATCTGACATCTTCTCTTTCATTGAGGCTTCGTCGCCGACTTCGCGCACGACATCTACAACATATACGACAACGACAGCAGCGACTACAACCGCCGACCCGGACCGCCAGCAGCCCCCAGCCAGCTCTGACAGCTGGCACTTGAGTATTCGTGGCGGCATTAGGGTCTGGACCGCCGAAGGTCTGGACCAGGCTGTGCGGGTGCTAGGTGCCAGTTGTTGGAGAGCCGGGCCTCAACGAGCGTCATCTACAAATCACCGCATCACAACGAATCGCCGACAAACCAACGCGAAAACAACCGAAAAACAGCGCTTCATCAGCCGCCTGTGTGTAAAAGTGGTGTTTGTCTGGGGGTCGAATTTGGAGTGCGGGAACGTGTTCCCGGCGGTCTGCTGACGCGTTTTGGACAATAGGGGAGCGATGTACATTCCAAAATCCTTTGTGAACAAAAAATGGCTTTCTTCGACTGGGGCTCAACCAGTCCTCCCTGGGGATGCTTACAACTGAGCTATCGAAGTGCCTGCCTTGGACGCAAAGTTTTTGGTCAATACAAACTCAACATTGCTTAGATGGAGAAGACGCAATAGGCATGATGACGGCCAAAGTTGACCGCGAACTTGGTGATGGGCTGCTCAACTACTTTCGCTTCAAAAAACATTCGGAAATACGGCGATAATCTGTTCTTCCTATCGCTTATCGCCAACGAGTTGTTCCAGAAATTACCAAAGTCATCCAACTTGATTGGATTTGAAATTCCGCTCCGACATTGCGGAACTGTATGCCGAATTTGAGCAATTCACTAACGACACCATTATTGGCATCGCAAACGAACAACAACCGGTCTATCGGCGTATGTGTTCAAGTAAAAAAAGCGAATTTTGACACCTGTTTGTTGTCATTTTTCAATAACCCGCATACAGTGTGCACTGTTTATAGTAAATCTTTCAGTTACGGAAAATGACCGGACATTTATTTTCCCAATCTATGCCCGAATTACTTACATAATCTGCTCAGAACTTGTCGAATATTCTTCATACTGACGGGGAAAATGACGAGTGCTAATCAAGAAGATTGATTGTTTTCAGCGTCTACCAGACGCAATCGGCTCAGCAATGCGGGTGCCCCCCTGACGGGGTCCCCGGTTTCAACAGTGGTGTGCTGCTGATTATCTACAACAAATGAGCCAATCCAAGGATACCAATCGTTGCTGAATTTGCCTACCATTCGGCTTCTGGCACATAAATATTCATTCAAAGGTAAGACGCGTGGCGGGGTGGCGGCTTCGACCCAAAGTCCAGTGCCGGGGCTGCCTGGGTCTCGTCAGTTAGGCCGTCTTCACAATGACCCGTTTTCCCGTTTTCCGTTTTTCCGTTTTCCCGGTTTCACGGTTTGTGTCTTCACAATGATCCGTTTTCCCGTTTTCCGTTTTCCCGGTTTCCCGGTTTCCGTTTTCCCGTTTCCACGGTTGGTGTCTTCACAATGATCCGTTTTCCCGTTTTCCCGGTTTGGCCTAATTATTTTGCACCGGGAAAACGGAAAAACCCAATTAGAACCGGTTCTAATTTTGATCCGGTTTTGGTGCATTTGACGCGTGCATTAGATGCTGGGACATGTCCAATTGCAGTAGTTTGACTGTTTTGCGTGCCAATTATGTACAGCAAGTATATTCATTATGTATATTTGCATTCATTTCAGACAAACAAGCATAGTGTAAGCTTACTTGTGTGTCTTTACCATTTGTTCACTATTTAGTGGATGTATACTGACAAACAATCAAATTTTGAGGCTGGCTGCCTAAGCCAAAGCCTAAATATAAGTAGGATATGGAAAATACGAACGGAAGCCATCCTCGGCGGCATTTTATGATTGTCATCATCCTTTTCAAACACGAAACTTAAAAAAAATCAAAACTTTTCAATCCACGAGGGGTCGAACCCGGCACGTTTTGCGTCGAAGGCCCAAGCACAAACCATAAGCCAAGCGGCCGATGCAGACAGCCCTGCTAAACGGTCTATACATAAACGTCTGCACTGTACTGAACACGTGCGTGCTTGCTCAAACAGGCAGGCAAGTTGTGTGTGTGTGCGTGTGTGTTGTTTTTCAATTATGTGCATTGCACTTTGCACACAAGCCGGCCTAAAAACATCTATAAATCATCTAAACAAAATATTTACAACAAGTTCTGTGCATTTTACATATAAATTTTCTTTAGCAATGCCATGTTGAAGACGGGATCGTGCTCATGTCAGTCTGTCGATGTCAGTCTCTTTTTGTTTTCCTATGCTGCAGTGTTATAGAAATCGACAGATTGACAAAACAGACTGACATGAGAATTACTGTAAACGTTGACCAAGTTGAACTCACCAAAGATTTTTGCGCATTGTGCAAAAAAACGTGAAAACGGGAAAACGGAAAAACGTGTCATTGTGAAGACACATTTTATGAACCGGGAAACGGGAAAACGGGAAATCGGGAAATCGGACTTCATCGTGAAGACACCAATGAAGCAAACCGGGAAAACGGGAAACCGGGAAACCGGGAAAACGGGAAACCGGGAAAACGGGAAAACGGGTCATTGTGAAGACGGCCTTAGGCTGCCTTCACAATGCATGCGCATTTGCGCGTTTGCGCATTTGCGCGTCACATTTTTTGACGCGCATTGGTGTTCACAATGCAAATTTCATGCGCAAACGCGCAAATGCGCAAACGCGCAGTGCGCATCTGTGTTCACAATGGATATGCGCGTTTGCGCATCAGGATTAGAATAGCGTGTGCATGAAATTTGGAACAGTTGTTTTTTTGCATTTTCATATTCGTACCGGGCTGGCATGCGTCCGGCGGGAGGATTGAGCTCATCGTCTTTTGATGAGCATTGCTGTCCCATGATGTAATTTTTAAAAGGAAAACTTGAGATTGCGGAATATTTTTTGTCAAATAATGATATAAAATTCATAAAAAAACAATCAAATATAACAAAATTTGAACCCCTCCACCCGATTCCATTGAAGTTGTTCAAAGCAAAGAATACGAACAAGAAACAAACACGACAAGTTGTGAAAAATACAATTTTCGACATTTTGTTTCCTGTGAAAGAATGACTTTTGAAATAAAACATAAACAATGGCTGAGTGATAAAACAACAAACGTAAAAGGATCGTAACGGGTGGCCATATCATTTTTTAAATATAATTTGTTGAAATTGTGATCCCTGAACCGCCACACCAAACGTATGCTCCCGGAAGGACTCGAACCTCCGACCTCCCAGCCACCAGGTCTGGACAGCCAGTTGCTCTACCAACTGAGCTACGGGAACGCGGTCTGGCTGCGGCTCAGAATCACTCATAAACCCAACGCACGCACGCTCAATACACAGTGCACCGCAGCACACACACATAATACCGGTCCGTTCGTTATACGCCTCGACGCGTATGGGTGTGTGTCTATTCGCCAGACCACAAAATAATAATGTTTTTCTGCTTCTGGCAGCTCGGGCAAGCCAAACGCGCACGCAAAATTAGAACCAATCCTAATCGTTATTTTTGCGCGTTTGCGCGTCAAAAACGCGCAGACGCGCAAACGCGCAAATGCATTGTGAACACAAATCCGCGTCAGTTTCGTGCGCAAATGCGCAAACGCGCATGCATTGTGAAAGCAGCCTTAGACGGACAGCTAGGGCCAGCTCCCAAAAACCTGATAGTACAGTCTTCAGCACCGGACTAAATAGTCTGGGTGGTGAAATGTTTGCAATTGCAATTGCGCAGGGTTCGGACTTGAGTGGCTTGGGGGCAGCAGTATATAAGTACATCAAGTTCAGTTCAAGTTCAAGATTTTTATTGCATCAGAAGCATCATGGTAGCGCGAATGCAACAATTCGCGATTTCAGCTCACCTTGCAATTTCAGGCTATCTGGGTGACCAAGACCTGTTCCACTCTTCTGTCGATCGACCACCCGCGTATCTTCCACGTTCTATCTTTGTGGCTGGAATCGCCAACTTTGTCGTTGGTGGCAGAAAAATGGCACGTACGAGAAACTGTTCCATTTATATCACGATTGTGATGATATGATCAAGATATACCATGGCAATTGTAATACGCCGATTCCGCAATTTAGGTAGCGCAAGGGAGAAGTTGGCCTGAAGCGCCTGCTATCCTGTTGGGGGCTTAGTTGGGCGCCTGAAGGTTTGTAAAACAAAAAATTCATCCCAAATAAGCTGCCAGGGGGATTATTCGGCAGCTTCCAGCAGACCGAATGTAGTCTTGGCTGGTACTTTTGGAACTGCAAATGCATTCCTTTGGTCTCTAAGCATCACAAGCATGATTACTGTTGGTTGCACAATGACTTTATAAGAATTGGTCAAATTTTTTTCCTGGATCGTAAAGAGGGAAAGTGACGGGGCAATGACGTTGCGTTGCGTGATGGCACACAAAGCATGTAGTAAAGAGAATGTTTCAGACCTGCGGCAACGTGGTTGATCTGCTAGATTATTTTCAGGTGAAAATGTTTTGTGAGAATCACAAATAGCACAGTGGTTAAGAGAGTGACTGAACGTGAAAATCAGGATGGATCTGATGAATTCTTATATGGTCGGTCATTGTGCGACTAATATCACTGCGCGGCTGTTTACATGGCATATGTTTGCCAAACACATGTCGTATAAAACATGGATATTGTGAGGAACGCACTGCAGTATTGTCCAAGAACGAGGTCATGAGACGACTTTTTCTGAAGCTTGCTTGACCAGATTCAAAAAGCTCCGGTGTACACGTGTTTCGAAAAGCAAAAGAAAGAGCTTGGGTTGACAGAGATGATGACAAGTTCCAGCTGGCTGACCTCAATTTGTTGCATGCTTACACGAACAGCAACGTTATTCAACACACAAATGTTTTGGGAGTCAAAAAAGAATTTACACAAAGTGGAGATCGTATTGTTAGGTCGGGCTTAGGTTGAGCACGGAATCCGGAATCCTGAAATATTTACATGCAAAAAATTTAATCCATTTTCCGGATGCGGAACAGCATCTGCGTGTTCCGGAAATATTTCCGGATTCCGATTTCCGGACGAAATATAAAACCCGCAGAACTCGGAAATGTTTTGCATTCGTTAAAACACAGTAAAGTGAAATCTGGCTGAAGGTTAGTATAAGTGTTTCCTGTTTTTCTTGGTCCAGGAAACGCGCGGGGCGTGTTATAACTGAACTTCTAGTTGAGGTCGAGATTACAATTTCGATTCAATCACGCAGCTGGCAAAGACGTGTCAGTTTGCGTGTGGAATCTAACAACAACAATGTTTCACATGCTCGCTGTTAGCTTTGTGCGTGTGCGTTGCCAGCATGTCAATGAAACATTTCACCATGTTTGCTGCCGAGTATCGTGCTTGGATTAACAAGGACACATTCTTAATCTCTTTCATTTTTTTCTGAAATCTAGACCCCAAACTGGAGTTGAGTTATAACATGGGATAGCTTGTTTCCTTTGACTTGCATAAAAAGGAAACACTATACCGTGTGTTCACGAAATCATCCGGAAATCGGAATCCGGAAATATTTGCGTGTTCCGTGTACAACCTAAGCCACCCTTACCAAATAATGTACGTGCGTTTCTCTTTCTTTCGTTTCCGAAATACGTGGAACCGCAACATTATTGGAGCCGCACAAGCCAACTTCGGAAGGGATTTTATCGTGTGCCTGAGGGACGGAAGAATTTTTCTAACCCAAATACAGTAAGCCGCTATGGGACTTATTCGGAAACTTGCCAAGTAAGGACACAGCAGTTTTTCCTGA